>JAAOAR010000233.1:0-86253 GCA_013395995.1 Fusarium pseudoanthophilum
CCAAAAACACCGTAACCCCCTTGAAATCCTCCGGACATCCCCACCTCCCCGCCGGAATCCTCGACAAAATACTCTCCGCCCTCTTCTCATCATTAATCAGCGCCTCATTCATATCCGTAGCAACATATCCCGGCGCAACAGCATTCACATTAACACCCTGACTCGCCCACTCGTTACTCAATGCCTTCGTAAGCTGTGCAATCCCGCCTTTTGCTGCTGCGTACGCCGGGACAGTGAGACCGCCTTGGAAGCTGACGAGGGATGCGACGTTGATGATGCTTCCGCGATGGCCGCTGGAGTCGGGCTTGCGGGTTAGCATGTATGAGCCTAGGTCGCGGCATAAGGTCCAGACTGTGCGGAGGTTGACTTGGAGGACTTCGTCCCAGTCGCTCATGGGGAATTGATGGGCGGGATGTCGTCGTTGGATGCCGGCGCAGGTGATTAGGATGCTGATGTCGTGACCGTCGGCGAGGATGCGTTTGCTGAGATTCTCAACTTGCTCTTGATTGCTAAGGTCTGCGGTGTATATGAAAGCTTGTCGGCCAAGCTTTTCTATCAATGTCTTGGTCTCGATGTTTCTTTCGTCTCTCTTGATGGTGTCAGACAGTCTAGCGGATTACAACAACACGGAAGACTTACCTGCACCAGGATGATATCTGCGCCTGCTTCTGTGAGTGATAGGGCCATAGCCTGGCCGATGCCTCTCGTCCCACCAGTAACAACAGCTTTACGGTCCGTTAATGAAAACAGAGATTCCAAGATGCTCGTCATGATTACAAGTGGTTCAAGGCACTCTGCAAAGATGTCTGTGATGAAGTAGCCAAAAACTTCAATTATTTCTCATCAAATGACAGTCCACGAACTACACCCCAGATTTAGACGTCGAACCACTATTGCATTCCCCCAGAAACTCATCAAGTCAGTAACTTGTCATCTCGTGTGACCCCCACGTCGGCCCGACTCTGCTGTCGGCATTCCATCCGTGTTGATCATCTGCGGGGAACATTCTGGGGTAATCCTCCTTCCATGGCATTCTGGGCAATTTGCATGTCGGACAATAAACACGGGGGGAGACAGTGAGCTTCGATCAGAAACGTGGGGGTTTACTGTGACGGGCGCAGGTACGGTTTAATGCCGTCGGTCCGTCGTCATTTTGAGGTTAGCTGAGATTTGGGTCGGAGCCGCTGGGCTGCCTGGCGTTGGAGCGTGGGGGTAAGCCGATTGAGCTCCTTGTAGCGAGTGAATGAGGACCTGAACGAAGGTGAACGACCTTACATCCAATCATGATTGTCCTGTCCTTGCTGGCGCCTGGTTGATCCCTAACCTGTACTTGCTCCACCAGCCAGATCACTCGGAGCTGTCAAAGGCATGTATTCCTTTAATACTGAGTGAGATGTCTAAAGAATCAACAGAAATATTAATCTCTCGTTCTGGGTTTGCATTATGGCCTACAGCTTAAGGTTCAGATGATTGGATTGTCTCATTGCATCTGTTTGAGTTTGTGGTGAGGTGCCAATGTCCGAATAATGCTATTTAAAGTGAACACAAGTATCACATTTTGATACCATAGTTTTCATGAAATAAAGCTCTCACCATAAATCGCTTATCTTTACCGTCCTTAATGTCATTCTATATACAAGTTAAGGTTACCTCGACAGCCTGCAATTGCTTACACCACGAGAGTGACAGCAACAACTTTGCCTTCAGACTTCTTTACGTACCCTGTACAATCCTCCCTAGACAGCCCCTACTCATTTCAAATTGGACACATAATAATCTACAGGAACAAAAACGCGAAAGTCAGTGTATGGGCCAAAAATGCGAAGTTTAATGCATCATGGTAGTCTTGGATTGCGACAGTTTCTCGGGTAGACTGTGTGCCGCACCTAACAACTCACGCCCACAGCAAACATCTTCAGCTCTACCTCAAATGTTGAGATCTCTCGATGTCTTCCAAGATTCAGGATTAAATCTCTCAATCAGACAATGCGTGCCCCCAATGTAACATACTTGTTCAAACTTTCACATGCAACTAATCCATCTCGTTACTGCCCGCCTGTGCAGGGGCTAGACACCAACAAGACCACTTGGTTCTCACTGAAAGGAGACATGTCTCTCATAAGCCGCAATTATGCGCATCTGCATGGCTAGAGCTGGAAGCATGAGGCTTTACAGGGGAAATCTAAGACATGCCGGGTCGACAGTCAACCAGGCTAAAAGCGGGTCAAAGCTCTCAGGCTCAGATCCGAATGGTTGCAGTGAAGAGCAACGAAAGATCTGAGATAACAACGCGGTCTAGATCGTACGAGAAGAATATCACAAGGTGAAGCAGCTGAGGATGAGGAGCGGCTTTTGAACGAGACCCCCACGTCAATTGCCGACGGGTGAGGTCAATTGCCATCAAGTTCGTCATGAGCTTGGCTGTAGCGGTGTTGTGATGGGCTTTCAAGGCGATTTCAGTAGAGGGGCACTAATTCCGCTCCAGCGACAGTGCCTGACAGGGCATCAATCCAACGCTGTCTCTGTCTGTCGGAACCATTATCAACGCTGATACAAGAACCAAGTCTCAACAATTCCGTGATCTATTTCCAATTGCCGAACCAGATCAGATGCAAACAGCCCAGATCTCCCCCCACAGAAAATCTCCTTGCGATGCACGTTCACATTCACTCAGGTTGACAGTCAACCACACCGCGGTACACTTCCGGCCAAATCCCCATATCTTTCTCCGCATCGTCAACCCCCACGTGCCAATAATGACGTTGGTCCTCAGACCCAAAACCACCAAGTTCCGCTAAGCTTCGGCAATACAAATCACACGAACAAGCAAGGTTTCGACCATGACTCGCCATTGCCTGCCCTTGAGGAGTAACGATCTACCATGGAATTTCACCGCTCGTCACAAACCCCGCTACCGTCCACAGATCCCCCAGATTCTCGCTCTTCCCCAGACTCGCTTCTACCTCGCGTGGGGGGAAACCCAAGCCTCTAAACTCTATGTCATTGAGACTAACGGTCTTCCCGTCGACCGGTGAAAGTAGCTAAAAGGATAAGAAGGTCGTTGTTTCTTCTCACTTTGAGATCTGCATCCCTCCTCCATTCATCACTACCATTAGCGGAGTTCAATCACAATGTCTACTTTCAAGGGCGACGATACCCCCTGTCAACAACACGCCGAGGACGTCGAGTCTCAGATCGCGAAGCCAGATCTTCATCCTCAGAATGGCGATGCTGTCGCTCAGATGATTGGTGCTCAGCACATTGAAGTCACCGAAGAAGACGTGCGTCACCTCTGACCCTTCACTCCCTTAACCAACTAACTCTCATCTAGAACAAACGCCTCCGCCGAAAGACCGACAAACACGTCCTCTCCATCCTCGTATGGGTCTACTTCCTCCAAATCCTCGATAAATCCGTCCTCGGCTACGGCGCAGTATGGGGCATGCGCGAAGACACCAACCTCAGCGGAAACGAATACTCCATGGTCTCCTCCATGGCGCCCATCGCACAACTCGTCTGGCTACCATTCTCTTCATGGCTGATGGTCAAGATTCCCCATCGTATTTTTATGGCTAGTCTTGTGTTTGGCTGGGGTGCTGCGCAGACGTGCATGGCCGCTTGTACTACATACCAGGGCCTTCTTGCGACGCGTTTCTTGCTCGGTTTGTTTGAGGCTGCGTGCTTGCCGCTGTTCTCGGTCATCACGTCGCAGTGGTATAGACGTGCTGAGCAGCCGATGCGCGTTGCTTGTTGGTATGGAACTAATGGTCTTGCGAATATGTTTGCTGCTGCGCTTTCATTTGGTCTGGGGCAGATCAACGGCTCGCTTGCTTCGTGGCGCATTCTGTTCCTCTTCGCTGGCCTCATCACCGTTCTTACTGCACCAGTTGTTTACTGGGTTCTCGACAACGACATTCCTTCTGCGCGCTTCTTGACCGAGCATGAGAAGCTTCAAACTATCGAGCGTCTTCGCGCCAATCAGACCGGCACTGGAAGTCGCAACTTCATCTGGAAGCAAGCTTTCGAGGCCCTCATTGAACCAAAGACATGGCTCTTTATCAGCATGGCTTTGTGTCTCAATGTCACTGCCGCTGTGACCAACACCTTTGGTCCTATCATCGTTGGCGGCTTCGGCTTCGATAAGGGCGTTACATCGCTTCTCAACATTCCCTTCGGCGCCGTGCAACTCCTCGTCATCTTCCCCGCTTCATACCTCGCACACCGATTCCGCGTCAAGTCCGCCTTCCTCATCGCCGTCATGCTCCCTGTCCTCGCAGGAGCAGTCATGCTTCACCAACTCAACCGCGATCACGTCGCTCCTCTCCTAGCAGCATACTACATGCTCGCTTTCCTCTTCGGTGGCAATCCCCTCATCGTGTCGTGGATGATCTCCAACATTGCCGGCACGACCAAGAAGTCGGTCATCATGTCGCTGTACAACATTGGTGTTTCGGCTGGTAACATCATCGGACCTTTGCTCTTCAGCTCCAAGGATGCGCCGTACTATAAGCCTGGTCTTACCAAGACTATGGGTATTACTGGTGCTTTGATCGGTGTTATTCTCTTGCAGTTGGTCAATCTTATGTTTTTGAATAAGATGCAGGAGAGGAAGAGAGTCAAGAATGGTAAGCCTGCCAAGATTAGGGATTTGAGTATGGAGCATCACTATGTGGCGAATGCCCACGACAATGATGAAGATGGTCTGGGACAGAATGCCTTCATGGACCTTACTGATTCCAAGAACGATGAGTTTGTCTATGTCTACTGAGTGTTGACGCAAAGTATTCAGTTAAATAATAGTTACCAAGATAGCGTGTTAGTTGTTAATTTATGCGTTGATCTACTCATATTTCTCTCAATGAAGATACAAGAATCTGCTGGCCACATAAGCTCATCTTCGCGGTTTTCAGGTAGTGCAGTCTATTGTATATGGCCTTGTAATTCCATGTGCCTTCGACCATTCGCTCGGTGTAGATGCATTCGCGACTAGGCCTACATCGAAGTCTACATTACAAAGTCTTCTTCTTCTGGTTGCTGCTTAACTATCTGAGTGCCATGTACGCCACTTCAGCTGCTACGTTCAAGTTGCTTTGGCCTCATAAAGCATTCCGGGATGCAAGGGGTGAGCAGCAATAAAGTCACGGTTGACTACTCTCGAGGCTATCTTGGCATCGCATGGTTAGGCAATAGTTCGACTTGCAACAAGGCAAATGAACATCAGAGAAGAGTAAAAGCGTATCAAAGGCAATAGATGTACTAAGGGTATACCATTCGACTATATACTCCACGAACCTCATAAAATACTAATCGTGAAACCTGCTGGCCAAGTGACCAACATCGATCATGACATATCATTCCAGAACCAGCAACTAACTATCCAGACCCAACGCTATGGCATGGTGTACTGATAGACACACTTAATCGGAGTTAAAGGTCAGTTCAGCACGCTCAATGATAGGCGGGGGCTTGACAATATCCTTCTTGCGGAGGATGTGTCGCTTGAAGAAGTATGGAAGCCAGACCCGTGTCTCGTAAGAGATGAACTGCTTGGTAGGGACAGAAAAGACCTCTGTTATATCATTAGCAACGGCATGATGAAACCAGGGTTTGATGACTTACGGTCTAGTTCCTCGAGGGTGAGTTGCTTGGTCTCGCGAACGAAGCAAAAGATCATACCCCAAGCAATCAGGTTGAGTCCGGCGTAGAATCCGACTACATAAAGTTAGTCAGTTACCAATGCGCAGGGAAGTGGAGAAACCTACAAGCTCCAGTGGGAGTCATGGCATTGGTCATTCGAGGGAATGTCAGACCAAGGACACCAGCTGTTGACATGTTAGTAAAGGCCAATTGATGAGGTCCTGGAGACTTACCGAAGGTGTTGTTGATGCAGACAGCCCAGGCCATACCCTGCTCACGCTGGATGGTGGGGAATACTTCTGCAGAGTATTGGAAAGCAACAGGACCTTCTCCGAGGGAGTAGGCGATGGTGAAGAGGTACACGAAGCTAACGGATTAGCAGTGGAACGTCGGATTAACGGGTTAAGAACTTACAGAACGACGGGTCCAATCTGGGCGCCACGGCTACCGCTATGATTGAGGAGAGACAGACCGGCGGCCAACAGGAAGACACACATGAAGGGGAAGGTCTATAAATGTTAGAAAGTGTGATGGAAAATGGAGCTTGTTCACTTACTATAAGGCAAAGAGTTCGTCGTCCCTTGGTGTCGATGAGGAACAAAGTGGGGATAGTAGCAATGACCTGAATAGCACCGTATCCAAGAGAAGCATACAAGGCCTGAACAGCTGTGTAGCCAGCGTTTCGGAAGATGGTGGAGCTGTAGAACGAAATGACTGAGATTGTTAGTGATTGGAGCAGCAAAGAGATAGTATGACTTACTGTTAATACCGCACATCTGCTGCGCAATCATGACGGTAGAAGCACCATAGTTCGCGCGCCTAATGCGAGGCACAGCAAAGCAATCCCACAAACGCTGGAAATAACCCGCACCCCTCGCAACAGTCAACTCCTCCTCATAGATGATCCAAGAGTAGTAAAAGTCCCTGGCAGCAATGATATCATGCGCCCTGAGCCTCTGCATCGACCTAAACCCCTTGGCATGCTTCCCATGCTTCATCAACCAACGGGGCGACTCGGGGCAGAAAAAGATACCGATACCCAAGAGGAAAGAGGGGATGAAGGCGGAGCCGAGCTGCAGGCGCCAGGAGATCCTGCCGGTGTCCTTGACGATGACGTTGGCGCAGAAGCCGAGGAAGATGCCGACGACGACCCAGAGCTGCCAGAACATGACGAGGGCGCCGCGGACGCGGGCGGGCGCCATCTCGGCCGAGTAGATGGGGACGGTGGCGTTTTTGGCGCCGATGCCGATGCCCATCACGAAGCGCACGGCGAAGAGCTCTTGCCAGGAGTGGGTGAAGCCGGAGGCGATGGGGGTTGCGGTGAGACAGCAGGCCGTGATGAAGATTTCACCGCGACGACCGAAGTAGTGGTTCAGCGGATCAACGATGAAAGCGCCACTGTCTTCATTAGCATTGCTCTAACAAACTCACTCGGACTGATAGACTCACATCAAACCAGCAGTCAAGAAAATAATCGAGTTGACCAGTCCAACAATCCACTGATCACGAACACTGTTCTCCTCATCAAGCCCGAATTCCTGGGGAAACGACAAGTTGGCACCGTTGGAACCAGTCTGATCCCAACCCTGAGTCGCAGCGCCAATGGCACACAGGGAGATAGAGTACCAGAGCATCTTTGGCCCGTGCCATTTATGATCGCGCTCGTACTCTAGGGCCTGGCGCTCATCTTCCTTGAGCTCCTTGACCATGTTGAATTGCTCCTGGTCACGGGCGACGAGGGCGGCGCGGGAGAAGAGCTCTGCGTGTTCGGACATGCCGTGTGTTTCGGCAAAGACACGCGCATCGTGGGCTGCTTGTTCAGGCGTGACGCGCTGCAAAAATGAATGTCAGTAATTGAAAGACAAAAAGTATACATCGATTGAAGTGATTAGATCAATTGAGTTGGGGCCATCGCCGAGCTTCTTGGCGATTTGGCTAACAAGGCTCGGCGATGAGCCAAGAGATCGCCAAGCGTACCTTGAGTGGATTCTCAACGATGTTCAGGGCAGTCGAGCCACGACGACCTGTAGTAGCAGGCGGTACATTGCCGAGACCATTCTTCTCATTGTGAGATGCCTCAGGGACATCAGGGCCCAATTCCTTGTTATCCATTGTGAGAATGAGTCTTGGATGGTAAAGATGAGGAAGAAGAGTGTGAAGGACTGAGGAGCCAAGAAAAGAAAAGACAGAGAGGCCAAGGGTAGTGTTAAATAACTTGGCAATTGAGAATGCAATGCGGGTGAGACCTGGGGCGGATGAGTTTGGATAGGATCATCGCTCATCCCCGGTTCATCCCCATCTTGTGAGCCAGTCTAAGGATGAGGAGGGATGGTGGGCGGGCGTTTAAGCGTATCCACCACATGCACCTTTGGATATATCTGACCACCAGAATTTGGAGATGGGCACTTGGGAAATTGTGGAAACGTTAAAGGTTATTGTCTCGGAATGAACCAGGGGCTCTTGTCTTTATTCTCTTGTATGGGGTTACACTGAATGCTCCGATGTTGAACACGGGAGTTGACAGGGTAACTTTCCATTCCAACGGATGATTCCATCTTTTACAGTATCCGTATCTCACAACCACAATAAACGCCCATAGCTAATAACGACTATGAATGTCTTGGAGTCTCTGGTATGAGAGCAGTATCAACGGCAACGATCTCAAGCTCACCTCCTCTTTTTCCCCATGGAGATCCCTCACAAAAATTGGAGAAGCTCTCTCCGCTACAACGAATCATCTCGACCTCTCCACGCGCTAGCAAAAAGCCGCTGAACACCTTGAAATTTGGGGTCTGGGGCATCTTTGACGATACGTACCGATTAATTCGGCTGCCTAAACGTCATCGGATAAGCGGCACATATGACGTAGTGGAGACACTTGCCAAGGCATCCATATTCTTGCCCTTCCAAGTGGAGTTGTTCTCCAGGCATCCAGATAAAAAATACAGAACTCCGTGCTAGTGCTTCCATTTTGAATCATTTATTGCTTTATGGTCTGAGAATGAAATATCCCTCAAGTCTAGAAGCTCGTAGCATGAAAAAAGTTTGATCAATCTGCCGTTGGGAAAGAAACTTGCTCTTGGTTACAATATGTGCAGTGTAACATCACCGAGACATGGCGCTAAACTGTAATCAAAGAGGATGAGACCAACGACGCTCGTTTTTGCCGTTTTGAGAGCGTTGGTGCGACGGTGGAATAAGGGTGCCTAAACGGAACGATCGGACTTGTTTGGGTCTTGGCTTTGTGCAATTCGTTTCTTCGGGACCGATCTTGAGGAGAGGGAGGGCGTTGGTTGAGATGGCGGGGTTTTAGACTGGTTCTATTGTTTGTTGAAATGCGGAGATGGAATGAATAACGCTTGATCAACACATTTCAATTCATTAGTGCTCAATAACGGGCGTTGATCGCGGCTGTCATCTGACTCTTTGGTGTTTGGTCACTTCATTGGACAAAGGCTCACTCCATTGTTGCTCCACGATCATCATCCCCGGATTCTCGCTGATCCATGACCCCCAGATTATCAACACGATACTCTCAGACATTCACGATCGTCACCAGGATATTAATACCACATATACATACTATTGTAATACTCGATCTTGCATTATCTCCTGTCAAAAGATCAGGCAGCCGAGTTGTATCTGACCCTTTACACCGTAACCTTAAATTAAGCTTATGGGTATAAAGTGGCTGCACCCTCCAGCCGCACCGACAATCACCCAACGCCTTTACAGTTAAATTCTTAGAGGACTAACTGAGGGCATCGTCAAAGAAACGGACGTCGCCGGGAATACTACCACTTTTACGCCCGCCTTTCATTGTTGTTTGATCTGTCACGCATGCTTGGCGGAAAACCCCACTACGTCATATCCTCGCTATTATTCCCGCTTACATCCTCGTGAGCAAAATCCAGATTCGACATGAGGGGAACCTGGGGTAGTCGCGTGAGCACTAGACCTTATTGACTCTGAGTGTGAAGGACATCTTAAGCTGAGAAGCTTTTATCCATCTGGCCTCAATTCCCTTGGAGAGGGGACATTTTACAGCGGACAAGAACAATTCGTCAACAGGGTAGCTAACCGAAAAAAACAACCTTATTATTACATGATGAACACAGAGGATAAGGAAGGCTTGTATAACTTTCGCAAACTGAATGGTGGTTTCAGCTGTCTTTCTTCCATATAATTAATTGACCAAATTATCTTTGTCGGTGGGATACTGGTAATGTACTCGGTTCCTGTGCGTTTTTGAATGAATACTTCTGTCAGAGCAGTGGAGACCGTGAATGTTTCATAATGTTTATAGTGCTTATAGAGCATGTATGAGTTGAAGCTAGGGCTCATATGGAAGAAACTTACTTATCTTTACACAAGACGAGACTACACCAGTCAAGATCAAGCCGTACATCTTATGGAGATGAAGCAGCAGGATTGCTTACTCAGATGCCTAGATATCGGAAACTTAGGTGATTCTGCAAGGTCGTAAGCGGATACATCGCGGACACATTGGAAGATTGTTATTTATTAAAAGCTTCACTACCTATAGCTTATGTACTTGGATCTACTGACCATAGAACCATATTCATCTCAAAACCCGTTTCTACTCCCATCAGTCACATAATGAATGCCCCAGAGTCCGACCGAACTTTCTCACCCAAGCAGGCCTTGACGCCTACACCAGAGCTCTATGGTGAGATCGTCGGTGATGGAATGGAATGCCTTGCTGCTGCGTCTCTGTCCTGCACGGAGCCCTTCGGCCACTCCAAAGTCATCTTTCACGATGTCGGTTGCGGTCTTGGAGCCGGTACCGAAGCCATCATGGGTCTGAAGCAAGACAATATTGTCATCAAAGGCACCGACATTAACGACGACGTCTTGAAATTATACCGCCAAAACATAGCTGCGAACAAGTGGCCTGCCGAGGCTCTCAAGATGGACGCCTCGAAACTCGATTTCCCTGATGAGACGTTCACCCACTGCATTGGCAATGCGCTGCTCTTCGTTCTTGAAAACGACGGCGAAGACGCGATCAAAGAGATGCACCGCACCTTGAAACCGGGCGGTGTTGCCATTCTCAACTCTTGGGCTCACACACCAACTATCCCCGCGATTCATGCAGCAGCGAAAAAGACTCGACCGGCTGGTACGCCTCTGCCACGAGAAGGGCTGGATAAATGGGAAGACAAAAGATTTTTGCGGCAAGTCATCATCAATGGAGGTTTTGAACCAGAGAAAGTGAAATTCATGCAGAAGGATGTTCATGTTACTATCGGCGATCTTAAGCGTTTTGCGACAATGATATGGAGCTTTATTGGAGGTACTTCCAAGGCTGGGTGGCTTGAGTCGGATGAGGAGAACTGGGATGTAGCTGTTGATGCAGTCATGGAGGCGCTGACTCAGACAGAAGGGTATGAAAAGCTTGAGGATGGGAAGAACAGGATTATGTTTCAGGCTCATGTTGCCGTTGCGATCAAGTAGATTATGGGGAGCCAAAATTTCACTGATAGATCAACTACAGTCGTCTGACCGGGCAAGAGGCAACAGCAACAATTTATATGAATCACTAGCTCGCAAAGATAGTTTTGAGAATAGCTTTTGTATGTCATTGTATCGAACTAATTCTCCCTATTCGCAAAAGCACCTGTATCTCTTCTGATCTCCTCCTTGCCTTGAGTTCCTCCTCGGCCACCAGGTTTTCCAGTCACGGACTGTGGGATATCATGGCCCGTAGCGCTGATGCCCTCTCCAACACCAAATTCTCGACCTTCTGAAGCTGAAAGGACAGCGTTGTCTGCCGCACCAGCTAGGTCGGATGAGCCAAGACCGCCTGCAGCCTCGCCGTCACGCTGATGAGGGTTCGGGACGGACTTGATGGTGTTTTGCTTGCCGGCATCGCCAGGGACTGCAGTTGACATTAGAATCGTGAGTGAATTCGATTGGGGAGATGGGACTAACTAGATGTGCCGTCCTTGGCCATGTCGAAGAGATCGCCGCCTTTCTTGGAATCGGACATATTGTAATTTGGTAACTTGGGGCTAAATATAGTTTTTACTGATGGTCAAGTTGAACTGAGATAGAACATTGGGAACAGAAATGGTATTTATGCTAGTAATGCTATCAAGGTCCTTTCATGATGTCATGATTTCATTCTCAGCACTTTCGTCAGTCGCATCGTCGTGACGTCAAAAACCCGAACCACTGACGCATCGATATTATGGAGCTATAGTGTTAATACTGTAGAAATTCATAAGGAGATCGGCTCCGACTGTGCGCCGCTTGCATCGTGAGGTCTTCCCTTCAATTGTCCCGTGACTAAATCAACGCTCGTCGAGACTCCTTAGGCACTTGACCGAGCCAGAAGCTTCTCGAGTTCATTCTTCCAAAGATCAGCCATGATGTAGCTATCGTGACCAGTAGTCTCGTTGCTTGCAGGAATCGTAACCGCGCGACCATACCCAGGCGTCATGTCGTTCGTGACACCATCCTCCAATAATCCGAGTTCGATTGGGTTCAGCAAGTCATCAGCAGTATTGACAGCAGTCAAAGGAACCCTGATATTTTTAAGACCTGCTTTGGGATTATAGGTCTGAGATGCGTTCCAAGCATAGAGTTGATCATTGGCATCGAAGTCTTCAAGCCGAGGGATGATCTGCTCGTCGACGTACTTATCCATGGCTTCACGCGTCGGGAATGCTCGCTGCCAGTATGAAGGAGATGAAAGAAGCACAAGCTGAATCATCAGTGCACCACCAAGGCCAGCAGCTGGCTGCTTGTCATAATCACCGCCTCTCCAGGCTGGATCGATGGTGATAAGCTCAGTGATGAACTTCCGAAACAGGCGATTATGTCCAGCTATCTGAACTGGAGAGGAAGAAATAGGCATCAAGGCATCCGAAAAGCCAGGATGTTCTGCGCCCATCATCCAAGTGTGCATACCGCCCATCGAAACACCAAGCGTCAAGCGCGTCCGATTAAGTTTGAAGTGCTCGGTCAAGAGAAGATGGTCGGCACGGATCATGTCGGGATACTGATACTTCGGGAATGAAGCACGAAGGCCAGTGTTGCTGGGTTTGCTTGAGTTGCCGTGACCGATGGCATCACGCATGATGATGAAGTACTCATTGGCATCGAGAGGCTGACCGGGGTTGAAAAGGGCACCGGCGAACTCTTCCACGAGGAATTGAGCGCTGGAACCGGTAGTGCCATGGAGGAGAACGACAGCGTTGTTGGATCCGTCTGGATTGACTTTCAGCTCGCCGAGGGTCTGATAGCTGATGTTGAGGGAGTCGATGATCTCGCCAGAGTCAAAGGCGAAGTTTTCCATGGAGAAGCTTCCGCTAGTGGGATTTGGCCACGATGGCTTCGCGCCTATGAGGGTTGAGAAGAGTCCCAGAGAGAGAATTGCTTTGGTCCAGGGCTTCATGATTGTTGGTGAGACAAGATGTAGGGATGTGATATCAGGCTGTACGAATTGGGCGTTTTAGTATTTCTGTATCGAGATGAGGATGAGAGAGCCGTTTGAAGTAGGAGACTTTGATTCAGCTTATATACTGAACATTACGTCTCTCATATCTCGAAGAAAGAAACTGACAGTCATTCCATGTGAGATCAGGATCTAGACTCAAGCGAAAGCGAGCCTTGGCAACATGATGTCCGATTGAGCGCAAATGGATTAAAATCAAGTCGAGCATAGCCACCTGCGATTTATAGACCAAATCTCAAAAAAAAAACAGGTTCATCTCAATGGGTAGAAGTGAGAAAACACTTGAATCGTGACACATAAGAGCCGCAAAAGGCCGACTGACCCGAATGCGAACCCGTAACGTGCGAAATGCACTAGAACCTCCGTTATACACGGGTTTCTATCCACTTCCAAGTCCGTAGGACTGGGACTGGGACTGGGACTTGAATGCGAAGTCCATAGGTAATCATGGTGGCTGAGTAGGCTGACGTCGTGAGATCATGTGCTGTAAGCACCGCCAGATCCGTCACTGCTACGACTCAGTGTAGAGTTCGGCTTTCATATCAAATTTTCGGCTTGCTTGAATTTCCGTGGCGTGCTCATAAAATTCAAGTTGCTTAACGGGCCGTTGACTTGATAACGACTATCAATTGGGTCCATACCGTAGAGTAGCAGTGGCTCTTGCTCATTTTTGACTAGATGTTTCATCCATTGACAGGCTAGCTGGGGGAAGGGTTACACATGCACAGTATCATAACGATGAGGATAGAAAACAATTACTCATATGGTTATGGTCATACAAATAGCACCACTTGCCTGATATTCTCTTCAACGATGTGGACAACTCCGCAAATATACAGACAAACTGCAACAGCCACAGCATACCCTCTAATTCCCTAGTTGTACTTCGCATTCACAGTACCAAAAGATTCCCCGTCAACCTCGTTTGAGAATTCCATGACTGCGGATTTCAGTGAGACCACTAGATCATAGTAGAGCCGCCAGCTGAGTTGATGGGTTAGCATTCTCGAGTAAATATTGTGGTAAGACAAGCACTCACTATGGCTGCCCCTTCGCATCTGAACACCAACTCGAGTCAATGGTACGTCTCACAAGGTGATGTGCTCGTGACTCACCGATCTTCTTTCTAAACTTAGACTTCGGTACGGACGACATGTCAGACTTTAAGACACAGTTCGTGCTGAATTCGCCACTATTCAAAGAGTGCCGAGGTGCTGTTCTAGTTCATTAATTAGAAAGCCTAACAATTTCAGAATAGATAACAACCCGTACTAACCTCTCCTCGCACTGGAAAAGAGTGCTGTAATAGATAAGCCCTGAGGTGTCGTCTATATTGTTTAATTCTCTGTAAAACGGAAACTTAATTGTTTGGTCTCGGACAAGATTGTCACCGATGTTGATATACCAAGTCATCTGATCTTGTTAGTTAGAAAGCAAAACCACGATATTGGAACTTCCTACACGTTGCGACATTGTATTACCATCACGTCGTAACTCAGTTGGCTGACCAGCGTCGAGAACAGGGTCATGCAACCCCCAATACTGTACCCCGTAGTGCCGTGTTGCGGAGGTACTCGTAACAATTGCCTCACCTGGCAATCTGGAGAGGGCTGCCCCCCTACAGGAGAACGAGGTTAGTAAAGATAATGGCCTGAGTCTCGAATCTGACCTACTTTGCAATCGCTGCCCAGGCATCAGGCGGCTGCAGAATATCTATGTTTGGTTGTTCTTTTCGCACCCTGTCTATCAAGTACTGGTTGCTTCCGAAACCGCCGACCAGAAAGATGCCCTAGATCCATTAGCAAAACAGAGGTTACTACAAGTGCGATTGCCAACCTGGATTTCATCATCCATTTGTTTCAATCGAACCCTCTGGACCTGATCATTGATGAGTCTAATGATATCAGTGACAAGAGGGTCAAAGATTCGCTTGAGCTCAATTCTGTCATGTAGAAATTCATTAATTCTGAAAATGAGCGATGAAACGCAGGAGTATCATACCCAGTCAGTCTCCATGTACTTGCTTCCAGACCGTTATCCAAATCATCTTCCAGTTTGGCGGTTGGAAAGTTGACGAAGTACTCTTCTTCATTCCCCCCTCGAAAAGACCTCTTGATCTCCCGATCGAACTGTTTGCTGGCTAGGTGGAAGGCCTTGCTTTTCTTTAGCTCAAACCATTGATCTTCGCCTACCAAATTCTCGACCTCGCTAGAAAATCGTTTGTTCAGTCCTAGGGACCCGGCCATACCACCTAGGCAATCTCTTAGTATGTCGCATGTAAGAACAAGTTGTGCATCTCATTGAGTAACTCACCCGTTCCAGGAACGATCTCTTTGACCTTCAAGCCTGGGAAGAGCTGCCTCAACTTGGTACGAGATCAAATCCACAGTGCCTCCACCAGCATCACAAACGATGAAAGAATCGCCTTTGTTCAATCTGCGATCCATATTCTTAGCAGTCCACAAGGCAGCAGCTTCTGGCTCTTTTATCAAGTGAACAGGACTAAGTCCTGCCATTTCGGCTGCCTATGGAACCAAATTTGTAAGCCACAGTGTGAAACCATAGATATTATGATAGGACAGTCATACCTTCAGTGTAGCATCCTTTGCAGCATCAGACCATACAGCTGGAACTAAACCATATGTTAAAGATTGTGGTATTTGGTTCCGGGCGGTGGTCTGTTACCTGATAGAACATACTCTTTATGACAGAGAGCTACATAGTCCTTTGAAAATTTATTCGAGATCTCGGAGATTGCGTGGCCATAGATAGCGCCTATAAAGTCTGCAGCGACTTCAATAGGTGGTTTCGGCAATGCCTTGATATCTTTCTTCATATTTCTTACGGGAAGATAGATAGGAATCTCTTGCTTCGTATCGAGCAGAAGTTTGACTCCGACAATACCATCGTTCTGGTTGTTGAGTGCTGCACCCCAAGTGAATGAATCAGGATTCTTCTTGTCATATTTGATCAAGGTTGGAATTTTAGGTGCATCAGGGCTCTCTGCCCCTGAAATCCAACAATCTTCAGTCAATTATGATACTCCAAGAGAGATTTGTGTTAACTTACCTGGCCAATTCTTGATTGAAATAGGGGTGCAATCACGCTGGTTTGTGAAACAATATGCGATGCCAGAATACGTTGTCCCGAAGTCCAGAGCAATAATGAGTTTGTCATCTGATGAACTGGTTGATGGGGTCATTTTTGACAAACGATCCACTATATCGTTGAGATCAATTGACATGACGAGCGAAAGTCAGGGCGTGAAGTGAAGAAGAAGCCACAGAAGTGATTACACAGACGACGGGGAACAGGAAAGAAATCGACTGTGCATCTGGGAGCTGAAGAAACACTTCGGCATCTAATTTAATTTAGCCGATTACAGTATCGTCGTCAATGTCCTTAGCGCCGTACATTAGGAAGGCGGGGAACTAATTATAGAACCGCTCATGGACTTTATGCATGTTGGTTGAGCAACATCACCAACAGTCACAATCAAGTTCCTGTCTAGACCATTAGGGATCCTGCTGTTGCCGCTGGCCTTTCTAAATTTACCTCAACGTTAGACACTCCGCAGGAGTTTCGGCATTGAACCTCGGCTACCTCAATCGCAAGGAAAGACAATTTTGGGTAAGGTACTGGAAAGACTTCATGCCCTAGTAGTCAAATGCAGAGATGCTGCCTTTCCTGAAACACTCCTCCACTCCTCCACTCATTCATTTCTGATGTTCTTTTTGAACCTTGGCTGATTTTATTTGCTATCCAAATGCTGAAAGGAGTGACCGACCTGTTCTTCTCCAATTCCACTATGCCTAGAAAAAGTCAGAGTAAGAATGCTTCGCAGAGAGAAACAATCTCCGGGTCGACCGACACGCAGAGTGGGTCGCCATTCGCAAGACAGGTCCAAATGGAATGTGATCGTTTAGCTGAGCAAATTGCACGATTACCAGCTACAGTTTGGGAACGCTTGTCACAGACTGAAGTGAGTTTATAGAGCAGACATTCATGTTCCATTAGCGATAAGCGCTGACCGTGCAATTACGCTTTAGGAAAGCTCATCCGAAGGACAAAGTCATTGTTATGCGAAGTCCGATTACACTGCTCAGCTACAAAAAGCCAATTTCGAGATCCAGCACAAAGACACCGCTATCCGACAGCTGACTGCAGAGCTGGATTCCCATAAACTTGAAATACAGAAACTACGTGCCAAGGAGCAGAGCTTGCGTGACTTTATGCACGAGAGCGACTCCTACCCGGAAGTCAGTGAGCATGAAGTGGTCTCTGCTTTTGTCAGACTCCGCCAGAAGGTCCAGAAGTTAGTATCTAGCCGACTGTATCGAATGGAAGGGAAACAGCCAAGCACTGAGAGCAAAACCTTCACCATGTCGAAGGACCTATCTGACTTATGGAACAACGCCACGCAAGCAAATCGGAAACTCATGTTAAGATCATTTGTCTATCAACGCTTGGCAGATGGGATCCTTGCCTATGAGTTTTTCGGCATAGTGGAGTCAAAGTTAGAAGACGCTGTGGCGCATTCCAAAACTGACAATTTGTTCACTGGTCTCAGTCACTTTGAGCGTTTCCTGGTAAAGAACGAGGGTAGGTCCATGTGCTCATGGTAAGACCAGCCGCTAACAGCTTTGAGTTTCTAACGATATTGTGACAAAATGGCGGCTATCGACAATGAAAAGCATCGAAGCTATTGGACCGGCCAAAGGACCATTTGGTAAGGCACTTGCGAGACAAATCCACGATGACTTTGCACCGTTCATTGTCGATGAAGCAACCAGAGAAGACAAACAGAACTTACTCAACGGCTTCACGGAGCTCTGTCATGAGGCATATGTCCTTCGACTGCTTATGCGAAAGTCCAAAAATAACTACCGGTGTCTCAGTCTTAGCCTTGGGAGCCCGGTGGAGATCAACGATCGTTGGGCAGATGTCTTTGGGGAATTGGAAGGCACACAGAGTGGTAGAAACACGGTTGTTCTTACACTGTTTGGAGTCTTAGTTGCTCCAGCTGGAAACTCTAGGAATGACGTAAGAATCTTGGAGAAGGGACAGATTATTGTAAGGCGAAGTTAGACACGACTGACCCTACGTTAGTTGAGCTTAGGTTAGGGACATCGGGACAATTCAGACATCCACAGTCACGTTTAAGTGCGTGACTCGGTAGTAGTATCGATGATAGAAATGGTAGGCTATGCTCATAAAACTGTGTAGTTTTTTGCATTGGTCCCACTATCCCGATTACATGCTGACATCCAAGATGACTCACTTCTCAGCATGACTCATCACAGAATACCGCATGGCACTACATCCTTGGTGAGAATTGTGTCTCTTACTTGCTTAGACAATCATAGAATTCGACAATCGAAAATATTGCCCCTCGCACAACCATCAAGATGTGCATGTGCGACCATCAACAAGAAGCGGCACCAGAGCCATTCCCCCACAATGCAGAGCCATTTCCGTGGCACGTCGGAGTTTTCGACGCTCATAATCACATCGGAGAGAGGGCTAATTCAGTATCTGACTTGCCAAACATGAAATCTCGGGCCCTGGCAATTATGGCAACGCGAACCCAAGATCAGCCTCTGATCGCCTCGATCGCCAAAACACACGGAGTGAAAGGCCCAGAGTGCTTTGCCGAGCACAAAACGACCGTTATCGCGGGCTACGGAAGACATCCGTGGTTCTCCCATGAACTATTTGACGATTCACTCGAGACTCCGACGTACGTGTCATCCAAAGACGTCGAGGCTGCGAAGGCGCAACACTACAAGGCAGTACTCTCACCAGCTCCAACGGATCCAGCTTTCTGGCGCGATCTCCCAGTACCGAGAGCACTCTCTACCTTCATCGCTGAGACTAGAGCACGGTTGATCGAAGACCCGTACGCCATGGTCGGAGAGATTGGTCTGGATAAACCCTTCCGATTGCCTATGCAGTGGACGGACCCCAGGCCGGAGCCTGATCTAGATCGGACACCAGGTGGTCGTCAGAGGAGACCGCTGAGTCAACATCGCATTAATATCACTCACCAGAGGGCTGTGTTCATGGCGGATCTCAGACTAGCAGGGGAGCTCGGAAGGCCTGTTAGTGTTCATGGCGTGCAAGTCCATGGGATTCTTTACGATGCTTTGAGTGAGTCCTGGAAGGGTCATGAGGTCAAAGGTCGTCGCTCAAGAGACAAAGAGAAGAAAGAGGGAAAGACTAAACTGCAGGCGGGAGATGCTCCAAAACCATACCCTCCGCGAATCTGTCTTCACTCCTTCAGCGGTAAATCCGACGCCGCCAAACAATATCTGAAACCATCCATCCCAGCCAAGATCTTCTTCTCATTCTCGAAGACCAATAATCTGAGATCAGAGGAAGAGAGGAAAAAGGCGGAAGATGCGATAAGGATAGTGCCTGATAATCGGATACTGGTCGAGAGCGATCTCCATACGGCTGGTGAGAGGATGGATAGTGAACTTGAGGAGATGTACCGTGTGATTAGCGAAGTAAAGGGATGGGGTTTGCAAGAAGGCGTTGGAAAGATTGCTGGGAATTATCGAGAGTTTATCTTCGGTTGATGCACGATAGCCCTAGACATTAAACACCAGCATTAGCAAGACTTGTATTCTCAAGTAAAGACGTAGCGGGACTCATTATAAAATGTTAATTGAAAATTATGAAAGTTCTAAAAGTCCAGCTTGACCTGCAAGTCCCGCCAGGAAAGTCTATGCCATCGAATCCACGACGCACCAGTACCCAAGAAACGAAACAAAAAGTACATAAGACACACGTTTAGTCCATCACTTCTCAACATCCACTGCCTGGCCCTTCTTCTCCTGGTTCAGATATGTTCCCAAAACTTCAATCAGAAACCTCTCGCGGTGCAACAAGTGTCTAGGTCCTTGCTTCTTCAAGAATCTCAACGCTGCAGCCAGAATAAGAGGATAATGTTCCTCCGGTAAATCTAGAATGCTAGCGACACTGACTTGTACTCGAAGTTCCTGTGCCTTGACGAATAAGTGGCCAATCTTCTTGTTGGCAACTAATCGCAAACTGAACTGCTCGAAGAGGTCGTGCTTGACGAATAACTCCAAGATATCCTGCAACGTGACTTCCTCCCCAAAGATCTGATCAAGATCGACGCCAGCGCCGTCTTGAATGGTATGTCGTAGTTGAGAAGTCGACTCAAGCGCCTCAGTGATGTTATCAACAGTCAACGGCGGTATAGCAGATATACAAGGTCGATCATATCCAACTCTATGTCGCCACCAAACGTTGCAAAAGATCGAAGTGACAATGACGGGAATGAGGATACAATAACCCCACCATCTTTCAGCCGTGATCATTGAACCAACGCCGCCAAGAACATTCGCGATGCCGTTGAGGATGAAGAAGAGCTGGACGCTGAAACATCTCTGCTTCAAAAGTGGAAGTGATGTTGAGCCTTGAAGCTCTTTTTTAGCGACTGTGACGTGCGATCGCATCTTGGAGACAACCATGGAAGCCCAGATTGCACTGATGAGACCGAATAGCGCGATGGGGGCGTTGCCGAGATATCCGGAGAGGATATTACTCGCATGCCAGACCTTTCTGTTCGCACCACCAATAGCCATGTATGTACCAATGCTGATCAACATCGCGCCCCCTCCCATCAGCAAGTCCATAGCCCAGCGATTAATTATCTCAATTCGTAGTTCCCTCGTCGTAATCTCGATAAAAACATCGAGGCCCCTCGAGTCCGCCCCATCGGGTAGATTCTCCTTCTCCGTCTCAAGGTATTGTTTCTGCTGTCGCAAGAACTTGATGTTCCTCCACGCCTTTCGCGAATCGAAAAATGCGCAGATTGAGAGGACAAAGGCGGACGTTCCGCCGATCGCCATGAAGACGATGGCGTAGATGGGTACGGGGACGTCGTTCCATACGTTGGCGGCAAAGTCGCCTGCATTGGCGAGTTCGAGAAAACCGACGGCGGCGAAGAGATTGTTTCGGAGGCGGTTGTCATCGATGCACGACCATTGGGAGCGTTGCTTCGCGAGGGTGACTGAGTCAGGACCCGGGACGGATAGTTCGGTCGGGGGAAGATCGTGAGGTTGGGCTGACTTTGGAGCAGTGTCGTACTGCTTCATCATGATCGGTGCGTCCATCGTGAGAGATCTAGGAAAGACTCTTCATCTGTTAAGAGTGTTCACATAATGCCTTGAGTAAAAACTTACGAATGAAGCTTGAGAAGCTGGTTATATACAGAGCACGGAGGTATCACATGGAAAGCCAAGAAACGCAAGACAGCAAGAAAAGATCATTACAACGGTGAGTCACTGCAAACTTGTCCCTTGGCAGAACAAAGAGAGATATTAAAAGGGAGGAAAAAAGGAAAGAAAGTGGCTTCTTAATTTAGGAGACGTTACGTACGTAGAGTGACAGATGCTCGGGCCTTCCGAGCGCTTAGTCGCTGCCGGGCTCCACTCTGAGGGCCGTTGCAGCCGAAGCTTGGGGTATCCACGATTCGATCATCCCGCGAGGCGCAGCAACCCTGTTCACTGAAGGATAGCCCTACAATGACATTCAAGTCAAAAGACTCATAAAGAACAGACACTATCGATGACATGCTATCTACTGAGCTTGTTGATATATCGCTGTGACTAGAAATCGGTGAAGAAACAGAGCATCAGAGAGGAAATCATCACTTGGCACAGTGGAGATCACGGCATCTCCAAGCCGAAGGCCACGCAAGCCTTGGCGAATTTCCTTCTCAGCAAGGCACGCAAATCACTCCCGTCTCCAAGGGGGATAGGGCAGCCTCAATTGGTTCCCACGGAAGATACCGTAGGGCCGAACCAACCACTAGACACCAGACTAAATATAGCAAAAACCTTATACGGCGCCACCAATTGAAACGTTGCACCTCTCTCACCTCTCACTAATAAGCATCTTGGCGTTTAGAATACTTGGGCCCCTCGACTACCTTCACAGGCTTTCGACCGGTTTGAACAGGCACGCCAGCTGTTAAGCTCAGCCCATCGACGTTAGCGCTCTTCTCTAACGCCCAGAGTGCGATGCCGATCCAGTTATCACCCTTGTAGTTCAAAATTCCTTCAGGTACCGGGAAGTTTGTCTGGGGTCCTACGTTGGCGACGTATTTTCCGTACTGGAAACCGTTCACGTACAGGATAGCGCGGTACGCTCCTGTGCTGGAGGTGTTATTCTTGAAGGTGAATGAAAGCGGAATGTCGTGTGTTGAAGAGGGAAGGTTGAGGGGGAGTTTGGCTGTGAAGAATGATACGCCAGGTTTGGAAAGGCCTTTGAAGGGGGAGCCGGCTTTGAAGGATGTTAGTGGAGGGGATGGGAGGTGATAGCCTTGGCGCTCGAAGAAAAAGCTGCCTTCGTTAAGAGGACCGCGGAACTTGTCCTTGTAATTCTCACCACCGAGGTTACCCGTGATTTTCCACTTTGACACCTTTGTCTCCTTTCCAGAGTCTGAAGTAATGTGCCAGTCGAGAATTCCACGGGGCTGCTTTGTCTCATCAACGCCGGGGACCCAGTTTCCGTTCAGACCCATATTGTCTACTATGACTGTAATCACATGCTTCGTGCCCTTTGAGGTCTTGGGGAGTTTGTAGGTTGACGTGTCGTTGTTGTTGTTACCTCCACCTGTGACGGATCCGACGAACTTGTCGTCGAGCCAGACTGAGCTGCCGTAAGCGCGACCGCCGAACGTCCAGAGTTTGAGCTTGGACTCTGATCCGGATGCTGTGAAGCGACCGCGGAAGATTAGGGCACCGGCGTGGAAGCCGTAGTCGCCTGAGTACAGTGATACGGAGTTGTTAAGAGGCCATTTTGAATTAAACGTCTTCTTGATATCGGCGGTGCGCCACTTGGCATCATCGTAGTCCTTCTTAATTTCGGGGAGACCATCGACGTAGTGCCAATCCAATGACTTGAGATCCGGCACTTTGACGGAGGGAAGCTTAATTTCTGGGTTGACCAGCCAGTTTCCAAGCTTAGACTTTGTGAACAGCGTGTCCTTGCCGTTGATGGTCAGGCGAGAGGTTCCCTTGGGTGCCCCGATGATCTCAACGGGTGTAGTGGTGTTGAAGTCTGCCTGCACGGAAAGCTTGGAGCCGTCGAAGGCAACAGACCGAACGAGATATGGGCCGTTGATGATGACGGCGTCGGGGTTCATCACCGATGACCCATACTCTCCGCTCCTTTTTGTTGGGAGAGTTGGTACCCAGTACCTGTACGCAGCATTGCGATCTAAACAAGTCAGCTATGCCTCCAACAGACGCGCAACGACATACCCAGGAGGTAGATGTAGAGAGATCCAGCCTGCACAACACGACGCTTCGTGCTAGTCTTGAATTGAAACACCCCAGCACCATTCCTCTTCTCAATCTTGACCCCATCGCCCTCAACAACATTGATCTTCTCCTGTCCCTTGACCGCAACCTCATGAACTTCATCCGCACCACCATAAACCACAAGAACAGTCTTGTCCCCGAAGGTCTTCCACGTAAACACCTCAGCAGTGCTATACAACAACTTATACTTGCCAACAGGATAGTCTACAACATGGATCTTCGAATCACGTCTATGCAGTGACAAAGACCCGCCAAGCTGAGGGATGGTCAAAGTCCCAGCTGATGTCTGGACTTTGAGCTTATAAGATGCTGAGTCTGTGGAGCGATAGTCTGCGTGGCGAACGACGTAGAATGCATCGTCTTTCTTGGTGGTTAGGGCTGTGACGGCGATGTTTTTGTTGTCGGTGTACTTTGTGGTTGTGAAGTTGCTTGCTTCCGCGACGGCGTAGTTTGGTGAGACGCGGAGGAATTGGCCTTGGAGTTTTATCTCGGAGTATTTCTCGCGGGTGATAGTTCGGTCTTCCTTGATAGCCTAGAAGAGTATCAGTTCAGCTATTTGGTACTATTGTGAGGGGGGTAACCTACTGCTCCATAGTCATAGGAGGTATAGCCATCAGAGTGGCCAAGGTTACCCCAGTTCGTGCCGCCCCAGGTCTATGCTGTTAGTTATGTCCATGATTGAGGCATATGAGACATACCATGTAGATATTGAAGATGGTGACACCGGCGGCGAGGTTGTTCTTGTAGAAAATGCGGGCGAACTCGTGGTTGGTGAGCTCATAGCAGTTGTCGAAGCCGCCGCCACCTGGTGGATCGAAACCTCCACCTTGGAACTACAAACTGTCAGTCGCCATCTGTTACACTAGCTCTTTTTACTAACCTCAATGATTGAGTATGGAGTGTTGGGGCTGATCTTCTCATGTTCCGCGTGCCACGTCGTCGGAAGACCATCCTTGGGCCAGGTATATGGGTTGGCCTATCATCAGTCAGCGGCTTCAGTATCATCTGGGTTGGCAGACGTACGCAGTCAAAGCCAACGGGATATCCATCGTGTCCCTACCAATGTTAGCACATATTGACGCAGGTCCTCGTGCAAACTTACATAAATGTCGACGGCGCCAGGTCCAGTTCCAGGAGCTCCAGTACCTCCCTGCCAAGCATCATTGTTGATAAGCGGCACAACAACACCAGCCTTGCGAACCTGATCGTTGACATATTTCAAGTAATCGTGATTTGGGAAAGGCGTCCCCTGCGCAGCACTGTACTCGTTCTCCGGCTGGTACAGAATAACCGGTCCACCATTGGTGATTTGAGCTTTTGCGATGATCTTGGCTACATGGGCAACATAACTAGACAATGTCAGTACTAAACCTACACTAGGATGTTCATCACATACTTGTCTGTCGCCTGCAAATAATCCGTAGCATTCGTCCTCAAGAACCCCTTCACCCTCTGCAACCATCCCGGGAATCCACCCCCGGAAACCTCAGCATTGATATACGGCCCCGGTCTCGCAAGGAGATAAATCCCCGCCTCATGCGCCGCATCAATAAACGGCTGTAAATCTAGTGCACCTTCAGATCTGAACTCTCCGGGCTTTCCTTCAAGAAGTGCCCAGTCGACGTAGAACGAAACCATGTTGAAACCCATGGCTTTGACCTTTTGGAAGAGATCGGGGTATAGTGATGCGACGGGGAGACGGAACGGGTGGATTTCGGCGGAGAAGATTGTTACGCGCTCGCCGTGGATGAAGAGGGAGTGTTCGTCGAATGTTACTATGTCTTGGAGAAGGGCTCGGGAGTCGAGGATGTTAGATGGACGAGTACCGCGGGGAAGAACATTTTGGGCATGGGTGCTAGCCGCAAGGGCTGCGAGAAAGAAGTTTGACAACTTCATACTTGCGATACCCTCTCAATGCCTCATAATAATCTCTGTAGAGCCCAACATCTTATATATCAATGCAAACAGGCTTCGGATCTGCCCATAACGGATGCCCTCCCGAATATGCCGAAATGCATCAACACCTGCAATCCGTATTGGTGGAGAAGTTTTATTTCCGTGTGAAATGCCGTCATGATCCTCCAAGTGCCAGGGCCATCTCACGAGAGTTTGTAATTTATCCATAGTGATGGCGAGTTGCATGATTGAGGGGTTTGCATAAGAATTGAGTGCTATGATTGGAGCTCTTACAACGATCTGCGGGAGCCTTGGCATGGGCTATTTACCCCATGAATTACTGCGTATGATGCAGGTTTGTTAATGAGGGGTATTATGATGCGATTGGGATGGTCATCGGATGGTTCCTTTGCATCCGTGGAGTAAGTAGTTAGCGCTGGAGGGATGGTCAAGGTGGGAAGCATGCTGCACTGTCGGGGAAGCCGGTCCGCAAAATCAGTTAGACTCATATGAGCTACACATGAAAATTGTATGGATTGTCTATCTTCCCATTCCCACTTTACTACCCTCCAATTACGCACCAAAAGCGCTCATCAGCTTCTCATGCTCCTTCTTAGTAATAGGAATAACCGTGCCATGTCTCGGGCTCGTAGGAAGCTTATAGCTCGCCGAAACCTTCCAGTTCGGCTTATCCAAATCGGTAGTCTCGAGAGGGACATAGCCCTTACCACCATACTCATCCACAAAAAGATAAAACTTCTCGCCATTGGCGTCACCGGCGTTACCCTTGAAGGCAGTAGGACCTTCAACAGCTTGAAGACCGGCGTTCTTGCCAATGCAGGTAGCTTGGACGGTCCATCCGTCAACGGGAGCAAGTAGGTTGGAGGACTTCTCTTGGATGATGTCCGTGCAGCCGCTGGCTGATGCCTCGTCCTTTGTGAAGCGGTAGAATGAATCGCCGGACTTGAGGACTGTGGTGTCGATGCGAGAGGTCTTGCTGTCTTGCCAGATCTCAGCCTTGGAGAAGGTGACGAAGTCGCGGGTGAGAGAGTAGAGCATGCGGTGATAAGAGTTGTCTGAGTGATCAGCGGTGTTGTACAGCGACGAAGCCCAGAATACAACGTATGACTGCTTCTCATCATCCCAGAACGCCTCAGGTGCCCAGGTATTTCCAGCATTGTCGGGAGAAACCTTGACATGTCGCTGCGCAGACCACGTAACAAGATCATCAGACTCCCAGATCTCAAGGTACAAGCTCCCCTTGCGGACTGCATCGCCCCAAGAGGTTCCACTTCCAATAGACAAATCCGTCGCAATCATGAAAAACTTATCCCCCTCAACAGATCGAATAACAAAAGGATCTCTCAATCCCTTGGTTCCAAGTTTCGACGTAATAACAGGCTGTCCGCCATTAAGCTCCTGCCAATCCAACGCATTATTCCCTTTACTAGCCGCAAAGTAGATATTCTCGCCCTGCTTCGAATTACCCGTAAAGTACGAAAACGCATACGCCTCGTACGGATCTTGCTGAACGGCCTGACGAACAGAAGCGTTGAACTCTCGCTCGTGCAGCTGGCCGTCTACTTCGATGGACGCGACGAGGAGGACGTCGGAGGTGGTTGGTTGGCGCTTCACGAGACCATCGGGGCTGATGATGGAGGGATCGCTGCTGCGCCAGGTGATGGGGTGGCCGTTGGAGGTGGAGGGGAGGGTGATGTGGCTGCGGATGTCTTCGAGGTTGCGGACGTTGAGGGAGGAGAGGGCTTCGTGGGAGTGTATGCCTGTGGCGAGGGAGATGAGGGCTAGGGAGAGGGATTGAAGACGGGGAAACATGGTGAAGAATGGCGATGGCCCTGGTGTATAGATGGGTGAGCCGTAAGGATGTCTACCAGATCAATTGTCGCGATACCGTCGTCCTTTATATACACCGCAAATCTTTCCAAAGTCCAAACTAAACAACCTTGGCTCCCTCACGATCTCCACAATGTCCTCAATTACCTCAATTAGTCCACGGACCTCTCATCAATCATCCCCATTCTGTCGCTTGGCAAGCCATTTAATTTTTTTCTTGCGACGTCATTCGGTAGTTATTACCCCGGATCGTCCCATTTCATCCCTTCTGGGGTAGCAAACCGACCCCTGCAGATATTTCGTTGCACACACCATGAATTTAGGTTATACTCCGCATAAACGCTGTGCTTTTATTCGCGCGCAAAAAAATGCAGTGGATAAAAGATTATCTGGTTTGCAATACGAAGCATCATGTGCGCTGGTGATCATTACTGGATAAGTAAGGTGGTCGATTGTTTTTGGCGCGTTGTCGGGAGTTGAGCGGTTTACCCCAGATGCCCCATGTGTGATGCTGGGGAAGGTGTTTTTCGGGGTAGGGTTTTGTGTACGTATGCATAGCGATATGCATAATTGATGGGTGTGATGGCGCGTCAAGATTCCTCGCTCAGACTCGCGTTACTCAACTCGCGGGGATACCGGTGCCGGTCTTGTCAAAAACAATTACGACAGTCAAGCAGCGCTCTACTGTAAACCTGAAGAAGCTAATGAACCTTGATTTCATATTCCCATGGAGTTTTCCCTGGTTGATCTGCCTGTTGGCGGCTTCCATATCGCGGTCGTAGGGGCTGCTCTACGTGACACTGTAGGGTATGTCAGATTGACATGAATATTTTGAAGAGTTACGCATCCGATCGGTTTGACACTTTCATATTAACCTTTTTCTCACAAAGTAACACTAGATCTTCAAACAGATGCCGAGAAGTTTTATCAACACCTAGCTCCTTATCATTGACGAATTAACAAGGTGAGTTGACCGGGACAGCATTAGTTGATAAGATCTCCATAACGTCTGACAGAGTACCGATTAGCCAACCTTGATATTAAACAAGCAGTGGTTTTTTTTTCTTTCTTCCTCAAATAATAAACTACTTCCCTCTCACAAGTAGCGGATGAGCCTCCGTGTTAAGCACATACTTCATCTTCCCGTCACTCCTAACCTGCAACTCCGAATCCTCCGCAAACATCAAATACAAATACTTCAATGTCTCCGCCAACCAAAAACTCTCCATCTTATCCACAAACTTTCTCGTCTTATCGTCCTTTGTCTTCATAACACTTTTCAAGCCTGTATACCCTCCCTCAACCTTGCACATGCTATTCAATGCCTCAAACGCCTCCCAAGCCCAGTCCTGGTACTTGCGATCTCCAGTGGCGCGGTAGGCGTAGTACAGACTTTCGATGGTTTCGGGCCGGAGGATGTATTCGGCGTTGGTATGGTAGTATCCGCTCTTATCGTAGAAGGATTGCCATTTTGGCGCGGGGAGACGTTTGGATGATGCTTTTGCGAGGGGTTGGCGGCCATCGTCGATCCAGCGAAAGAGTTCGGGACCGATACCGCTTGGACTTTGACGGTAGACTTCATAATATGACTCTGAGAGTTTGACGCCAAAGTCAACAAATGTTTGGTTCTGTAGAAGAAGGCCGCCTAGAATCAGCGAGCCGCCGCAAACGCTTGCCACTGTTGAGTTTAGCATATTCTCACAGTCAACTCGACGATCTGCGTAACTTACGGTGGCTAGAAATAGGAATCATGGTATCGCCACGCATCTCTCCGAGGAACGTTAGATCAGGCCTCGTCGATGGTGAAGAAGCCAGATACAGCATCGACGACTCAGCCGCCTGGATCCAGCTCTCTCCATACTCAGCAAATGCGACTGGATCATACGCATACATCTTGATGAGATACTCATAGTAGCTATCCGAGCCACCGCCCCAGCCAGCTTGATAGTCACCAAAATACCCATCCTTGAGCTTGACGTAAGTCCCAATCAGACCTGGCAGCGTGAAAGACTGTTTCGTCTTGGGATGGATTAAATGATCCTGGGCTCTCTGTGCCAGCTTCGCGTAGGTCTGATTGCCGGTGAGGTCACTTAGTCGAGTCCATTCGAGAACAAGTGTGCCAAAGCAGGTGATGGAGTTGTCAATGTTGCCGAAGCGGCGGAGCTTAGGATTGAAAATGATCTCATCGTCTGGAATACCGGAAGGTGTATCAAAGGCAATGCTGAGTCTGTCTGCGAGTATTATAGCTGCTTTTAGTAGGTTGTTCCTCAGATAGATGTCTGTAGCCAGGTGCTTGTATGATCCAGACAGCAGGTCATAAGCTAGAGGCAGGGTCAGTGGGATAACCAAGTCGCCAGCTCTCTAGACGCATACCAGATAAAAGACCTCCAAGATAGCGAATAGTCGTTTCGAAAAGTGAGATCGGTTGATCAGGTACAACGGTTACAGTAAAATCTGTGAGCATTATTTGCCGTAGGATCTTATCCACGATCTCAGCGTCCTCCATGATGATAGCCGTGCTCAGCCCATCAACCGCTGTGGCACCCCAGCCATTTCTATCTTCAGTCAGAGATGAATCCAGAACTCATTCAGGAGGGTTGAACGTACCGATCATCCTCATAGGTCTTGCTAATCGGCAATAACGTATCATGAGGCGCAGCAAATTGCTCGTACTTATCCCACGAAAACCGAAACGCCTCGACGATTGCTGTGGCTCTTTGCGGGTCCCCTTTCAGCTTAGGATGGGCTTGTTGTGAGACTGCTTTTGAGTAACCATTTCGTGAGGCACGCCCTGCGAAGAGTAGTGAGAAGACATGGTATGCGACGAAGATGGCACCCAGCCAAACGATTAGTTTCTGGACAGATCTCTGCATTCTTGTCCACCGCCAGCGCGAACCCAAGTATAAACGGAGAAGCGAAGCAAACGTAAGAAGAGAGGATAAAAGAGCGAAACGGAAAGTGTGCAACTCAATTGATCGCCAGGCCGGTGTGAGCGTTGGCTCTAGAAAAGCTGGAGATTTCCCCTGAATGAATCTTATCGGTTATCGTCCCGATTTTCAGCTTAGGGGCTGATCCTTATCAAAGCATCCGTCAGCGCCGCAGCTGAGGCCCTAAAATTGGTTAAGCGCCATCAATAAGGTCTTTAGCGCTGAGCTGTCCCCTGGAAATTTCTTGAAACTATCGATTTTAGCTGAGCACTGCAGCAAATGACGGCCAGACCAACGACGCGCTAACTGAAGATGACATGTTCTTAAGATCTTTCAGGCTAGAGTCACGAAACTATTGTTTCGTCTGCAAGGAACCCTTCACCAAAATGTTTACATTTTTCGATTATTTATTGCCTTGGCAGGTAATGTGCCTCACGTCATGTGGGAGGCCGGAGCTAAAGCTCAGTCCGTTCCAATTCTTAAAATGTAGTCTCCTTTTCGAAAAGAATCTTCTTCCTCTCCTCAACGTTTGCCGTTCGTACACTCGTTTATACTTACAGCGCTACCATTACTCTCGTTAATATTCAAGATGCGTTGGATTTCTATCGTCGCTGTTCTCGGCGCTGTTGCTAGCGCTCGTCCGCTGTGCCGTCCTGATCGATCGACTACGACTGGTCTGCCCTCCGCGACTGCGACTACGAGCGTTGAGACTTTGAGCACTGACTCTGCGACTGCTACTGAAACCTCGGCGATTGAGACTACTGTTACTTCCGCTACTACCTTCACTGAATCGGAGACTGCTACGACTACTGGGTTCACCACTGTTACTTCTGCGGTTACCAGCGAAGCTGCGACAACTACCTCCGAGGCCCCCGAGGCTACGAACTACATCCAGAACGGTGGCTTTGAGGATAGCCCCAACACCGACTGGAGTGTTCGAACCAGCGATATCAAGGACGATCCTGAACGAGCTCGATCCGGTAACAAATACGTGTAAGTCACCCCCATAATCCATACCAGGACATCACCAACAACCAGCAGTCAATACGATGTCGACGACTCCGAAGCCGTCGGTGGCAATCAACTGAACCAAACCGTAAACGGTCTCGACACCGAGCGTCTCTACCGTCTTACTGCCTACGCCACTGTCTTCAACACTCCCGCGCCCGTCAAGGACGAAAACACCATCTGCGTCATTGAAGCTCTACAAGAGAGTACGAGCATAGCTCAGTGGCGTCTCGACTTTGAGAACCTGGGTACATACAAGCAGTATTTCGTCGACTTCACGCCATCTGATGACGATGTTACTGTTACGATGAGGCTCAGGTGCAGCAATGGAAAGAAGGTTACTTTGTCTGTTGGTCTGGATGATGTTTCTTTGTATGATATTGGTCCTAAGCTTGTTGGCTAAGCTGCTGTTCGCTCTCATCTGCGTGGTTGGACCTGGAGATCTCATTCATGGGTATCATCAAGATAGGCACGTTGAACCCCGTGAGGGTAGGCTGCATTGGGGTCTTCCATGGTATCTATTCTTCTTCGACACGGCGGAAATGACTTTACATATATGGCCATTAATCTTACATATTCTTTCACTATCCTGTTTCTAGGATATTTTACAATACTTGGCCACGGGCCGTTGAGACACATGTGTCACTCGCAGTAGAACTCAAAGACAAAGTGAAGGAATGTCCATCAGATTCAATTTGTTCTACAAACTCAGTCTCCCCGTCTTTCAAGCCATCAAATCTTGCTAAATCTGCGAGCATCACCATAAGCTACCTGCGCTCCCGTAAATCTCTTACAGCTTCTGACCAGCAGTACCAGGAATAGTAGAAGCAACCTTTCCAGACCCAAGAAGTGTAACCTTGTAAGGAAGCGAAGCAGAGGTAAGAGTACCCTTAGGCGCAGAGTTGACCGAACCACCGAGATCAACATCCTCAACAACAGCATAGCCAGTCTCCTTGGAATCAGCAAAGAAGATAGCACGCTCAACAGAGTTGGCGAAAGCAGAGCTCTGGACGAGAACTTGAGCTCCCATGCGGGTGTTGACGCCAGAGAGAAGAATGCCGTCCCAGTAGTTGTTGACGATGTGCACGGTAGCGAAGCGGATGAGGGGCTGGCGGCTGCTGACGTTCTTCCAGTAGTTGTTGGCGTAGGTGATGTGGAGCTTGCCCTTGTCCTCTGAGGCGTTGCTGTCGGAGTGGCCGATCAGAGAGCCCTTCCACTGAAGTCGAGGGTCAATAACACAATAGTTAGTTTGGACGCGAGGTCAACTTACGTGGTCGTGGAAGTAGGTGTTGGAGACAGTGATCCAATCAGCTCCATGAGAGATGTCAAGAAGACCATCAAGATCATCCTTTCCAAGACTCAAGTCACCAGAGAGATCGCAATGATCAACCCAAACGTTGGTAGACTCATCGATACCAATAGCATCGCCGTTGGAAGCATCAACCTTGGCGATCTTGAGGTTTCGAAGAATGACGTTCTTCTGGCGACGAACATAGAAGCCAACACCAGTAATGGCTAGATATCATGAGCTCAAAATTCCCCAACAGCAGGAGGATATACTTACAGCTTCCAGCAGCACCAATGATAGTCTTATCAGACGCAGGCCGAACTCTATCGCTGCCTGTCAACTTGCCAGAGACGATAATAGTGAGAGGCTCAGTGCGTTTAGCAGCTTCAATGAGAGCAGCGACTGTGGTGACAGTGACAGTCGAGCCCTTGGCACCGCCAGTGGTACCACCATTCTGGGTGCAGTATCCGACGGTGCAAGGCTCCGCAGCTTGGCGCTTGAGGAGAGCATCGCGGCTCTCAAGTGGAGAGGCGAGTACCAAGGTGGCGAAGAGAGTGGTGAGGGCTGAAGTGAACTTCATGATGCTGATGATTGTGTAAGTCAGAGGTGATTGCTTGAAGAAAGCCAAAGCTTGATGGTTTCAATAGTTTGGGTATTATTATCGCGAAGTTTCACGAGGTCTTTATAGAATTTCATCGCCCTCATCAAGTTACAGTGCTACTATTCCAACTGGTAGCACGCAAGACACCAATCCCGAATTCAGAATTCGGACCCCGGAGTCTATGGCTTCAATTTCCCTTTCTGGAGATACCATAACGAGCCTCACAGCGTCTATTGGAGTAACAGTCTATCTTCTGAGTATGGAACCTTGCATCGTGAAGGTATGTGAAACATTCAAGTTTGGATGATGTTGCGTTCGGAAAAGATCGATGTCATGGATGGCTGTTATTGGTGGAATTGACTGGATTGAGACGCCGTGGTTGGTGGATGATCTGGAAATACCCCGGATTGTGACGATCTCTCATCCACTGTCATTACCGGCAGTGACTTGTTAATCTGGGGTAACGATGACAGCAGGTTCTTAGCGGTCAAGAAATATGCCATTCGAGCATTTCACCTTTGAAGGATGCCATTAGCTTGGGGAGTAAGTCACCTATCACAACTCCTTTCATTACAGGTAATTCACTGCGTCTAAAAGCGTTTGCCGAATACTTAGAAGTCATATTGACAACTCTGTTCCAGTTTAACGTCACCATGTAATTATGCATAAACCCCATCTCCGAGACTTGATCGTAAGACTAAAGTCCTATGGACCCCAAAGCTTAGAACGCAAACTGTGGGGGCGCGAGGTCCCATCGGCCATAATATCATGCAAGGGTCTTTTCCATCTGCACGGAAAAGGCGAGTGATAGACAACTCCCCCAATGTTTAAGATGTTCCTCGAATCATGCAAAAGTGCAGCCAGAATCGTCTTTCGACGTACTGCTACATTGATCTACTGGTCTTTTGTGTATTTGGGGGTTGTTTCACTTTTACTGTTAACAGGCAGTCGATGTCCCGATCGAGAGAGACCTCTCTCTACCGCAGCAACTATCGCCCGAATCACCGAGAACGTAGCCTCGCAATCGGAAAGCTGCATAGAATGGCCGTTGAATACATATTGGCTAACATGGAGCCGAAGAAAGGATATGTATCAAACTCTCACTGATTCACTGGATAATCTCGTGGCAGGTGTTTTCAAGAACTTCAAAGGTTCTAATCGATGGAGACTTAGATTGCTCATCCAAGATCGATACCGTAATACTCAAATGACAGTCAAGTCTTGGGTGATTACGTCAGGATCACTCATATGTTCACAGGCTTGAGGCTCGCATCCTATACTCCTGACTTGTCTACAATAGCTCCTTAGTCCCTTCAACACAGGCTCGTCAATCGGTTTACCATCTGAGCCACATACCTAGGAACCCATGAAAGGACATAGCTGAATATCGAGATACTGGGGCGCAGAGGAAGACTAGCCAAGCCTAGTGCAGTGTCACACATATATCGGAGTAATGCTAAGCAGACCAATCGGTTCACAGCCTCTCCTGTCTATCAGTAGATCTACACTATGTAAAGACGATGTAAATTGAGTTAGTACCAATGTGATCAGCATCGCGACACCTACCGAAAGTAAATAATCTGATGAAGAGACTGATATCGTTCAAGTTTGGGGGTCAGCTCAGCCTCGCATATGCAAGCTTTCAACAGGATTGAGTGCCACGAGATCCCCCCACAAACGCTTGATCAAATCTACCCAGACTGTGCAACAAGCATCCCAGGCTACCTCGAGCTAAGCAGCGGGAGCGAAAATTATGGTTAATCAAGCCCTACCCTTTTAGTGAGGTCCGTGACAGGTGGAATAGCTGGCCCCCGGGCGGAGGAATACTGAACCACGAATCGGCTTCATCCAGAGATTCAATTAAGCTTACCCCGCGGCGTCCCTTCCCCACAGCTGGGCCATGAATCCACGATACAAACGAAGCCTTCGAAGAAGCCTAAATCGACAACCCCGGATTTTAACAGAATCTGGGAAAGCTGCCAAGAAGAAGATCGTGTGTTTGCTGCGCGGTGATTCATGGAAACATGTCCTTGGTGCCCAGTGACATGACTTGTTGATTTAGAGTCTTGGCACGCAGTGAACTGAGCGAAGGACCAGGCTAATGCCATCGGTACATGCAAAGCGGTGAAATGGGATGACAAGCACTAAGACTGTTGAGTTGATCCTGCACTGAGGTTGGTATGTTATAGCATAAGGTTCGTATTATATATATCAGCCAAAAAACATATATAAGCAGCAATTTCACCCTAATCTCTCCCTTCCTTACCTCGCCAATACGTTTCTCTTGCCTTTGACCCCCATTCGGACTCAAGTCACGTTTAGAATCCACCATGAAGGCCTCACTACTCCTATCTCTCCTCCCCGTCGCCCAAGCCGCTGTCATTGACACCCGTCAATCCAAGACCGGCGATGGCAAACAGGGTGACACGGACGCCACTCAAGGAGATCTCAGCCAAAGGCCACCGCCACGCTTCCCCTTCCCTATCACCAAGTTCCCCGTCGCCAAGGAGACAGTCGTTCTCAAGAATGCCAAGTATATCATGCCTGGTGAGGTCTTCGATGGCAAGATGAAACGCTATGAACGACCTGAGGGAAGCTGTAATGAACAAGCTGAGGGCACTGATGCTGATGCTGTGTTCAACTTGCTACCTGGTTCGACGATTCGAAATGTTATCATTGGAAAGAACCAGGCCGAGGGTATTCATGCTTTGGGAGATGCCTGGGTTGAGAATGGTTAGTAGCTTGATTTATCTTTGATGGGCTCATACTGACTTGTGCAGTTTGGTGGGAGGACGTTTGCGAAGATGCTCTTACATCAAAGGGCCTGAACACTCAGTTGAGGGTCATTGGTGGTGGAGCCCGAAGTGCAACAGATAAGGTATGCAAGAACTTTAGCAAGAAGGATGATTTTCTAATTACTCCCAGATCTTCCAAGATAACTCGCTTGGTGGCAAGTACAACATCACCGGCTTCTACGCCGAGGGCTTCGGAACATTCTACCAGTCCTGTGGCAACTGCCTCAACCAGGCCAAGCGCAACGCCACAATTCAGAACGTCATTGCCGTTGACGGTCTCAGAATGGGCATCGTAAGAACCCTCTCCACCTCCAACGTCGACCTTTTCTAACAGATCTAGATCAACCCCAACTTCGGTGACGAGTTCCGTCTTAAGAACGCTCAGATCGACAATGTCACCAGTATTGTCGACAAGGAAATCGGCAACAACGTTCAGACAGTCCCATACTATATCGGAAACGGACCCGATGAGAAGTATGCTTTGTATAATGAGACGAGGGATAACATTACAAAGTTCAAGGGCAAGGTCACAAACGTATATGAGCCTGAGGATCCGTATGAGTGGCTTGAGGAGTTTTGGCCTGAGGGCTTCAACTGATCTAACATAGGACATCGTGTGGACCGAAGACGAGAAGAACTAGTCCAGTGTTGATGAAGTCTGTTGTTTGCAGTTGAGGAATGTGACTGAGAGCTTATGTCACCGCGGATAACTTAGAGATCCATAAAGATCTGAAATAATTGACAAAATGAGATTTAGACTAAGCAAACTACTCTCTGAGTCTCGCCACTGGCTCTGATACCCTAAGCGACGTTAACAGCCATAAACCAAGTAAGTGTCTCCCCAGAGCTGTTGACCAAGGTATGCTTCTTTAGTACCTGGGGATCCTGCTTGGGGTCAAACCTAACAAAGTCTCGCTTCGACTGGGATTGGTTATAGACACGAATGCTGTCCTCAGGTGAACCGCTTGCATCTTGCGATCCCACTAGGTTCTCTCTGCCTGAATAAGCTGACAGCCACAAGTCTCAACTGCAAATAACACTTGCGAGCCCACGATGCCCGACATCGAGTGACCTGGCCCAGCACCCCCATCGCTCCTATCCGTAAGGACATTCTGCCCTTGCGCGAGGACATTCAATTCATCCTTAAGTTTAAAGCCATTGCTCAATGAAGGCGTGCCAAATGTGATGCCAGTTATTCCCAGGTGCCCAGCAACGTTGTTAAAGCAGTGATCCGCACACCTTTGATAAATAATGCACTGGGTCGTTCGCTACATGTAACCAGATCTAGCCTTCTATGATATAGACTTGGATCTTAAGGCAAATATCAGTAGCATATGAGATAGCAACGTCAATTAGGACTCTCTGTGAGAGGCTTACTTTTCCCTTAACTACATGGATTTCTTCAGACATCCTAGGCCAGCTCAGTTTGCGTATCCCCTTCCATAAAGGTTGCGATTCTCCTAAACCATTCATCTGTTAGCTATATTACTTATTAAGAATATGCCTTTGTTTCGTCTGCATCTTCGTTGGAAGATTGTCAAGTCGGCTCGATAGCTTCTCTGCCAGTTAACATTACGTATCTGTAGAATGAAGTCATAGTCTGCAATAACAAGTGACTACTATCTTTATATCACTCCTGTAATTTAAACCTATAAATATCTCAATAGCAATATGGTGAAGTTGAGTCATATACCGGATAAGGATAATCATCTGTTGACATAGACGAGTTAGGCGCAAGATGTTAGTATATGTCAGGCTGAGGCCGGGGCTGATGTTTTCCAGCTTTAGGTCACGCATGTCTGTAGAAGAGACAGTTATAGAGAAATAGAGAAATCAAGGTTTATAAAAGCACTCAAACCAAGTCTCAGTGTTGTCTTATATCGATATCACTTTCTGTTTTCATAAGATAACATTATTCCTTAAAATGGACCTACTACTCTATTGCCATGTTATGGCAATATATATTTCTCTTCAATAGGATTAATATTTTATCTTTAACTTGTTTGTGATAATGGATATACCAGACGCAGAAGCTAGATGTCAATATAAACATGATAATGTTGGCAATAATGTTAGAAAGCTGAAAATATTCTGAATGCTCAGGTAGCAGCGTGAAGGAGACGTTGTTGTCATGCAGCTTATTTGTTGTATCTAAGCATTCTAAATCACTGGGATATGTCGCTGCATCATCGGGTTACACAGAAAGCCAATGCAACGTGAACCCTCTGTAGTATTTGTCACGCAACAAGACACTGTCACTGGAGGACCATTCCTCCTCGCTCAAACTGGACCGAAAGGTCCGAGTGCTGCATAACACATGCATAATACGACCTTCTATCGATATGAAGGGTCTAAGGGTCCTCATCCATTCCAATACTTTCCCCACCGAACCGTTACACTACAGGCTCAGAAGAGGGGCAATTCGACCTCAACTGTAATTTGCATTGGACAATGAGGATTACCAAAGCATGCGTCAGTCAACAGTTTCTCACCGAGGCCTTCAAATATTGCCATCGCTTCGCTCCGCCAATCGGGACATCGGGATCCTTGTCAAGATTCGAACCAGGGCTATCTTTCAGTGCCGACCCGCAACGATAACATCATCAAGCCACCAAAAAATAACCTCAACCTCAACGGTCAATAACTCCCCGACTAAACACTAACCGTCGGTAAATCTCCATCTTTTGACATCGTCGTAGCAGTCAGACTGGGGCTTCTTGCTGAGAAAGATGGTGACTACAGCTTACTAAACCCTGCGTGAGGCGGGGACTGCATGATGACAAACCCGCACCAAAGGCTTACAAGCACCTTCAACTGGGTCTCGCAGCGGGCCGACCTTATGCATATTCGTATAGCTCGCCGTGGCGTCGCGGTGGCTTGGGCCAATATGCGTGAGGATAGCTTCGGCCGACTGAGGCGGACTTCATTTCCGACTGTGCATTTGGGCATGGAATCGAGGACCTTTGACTCCAGGATCACACAGCATGCCAAGATTGCAGGATGCAGAGTTCAGAATGTGCATGTGAAGTATTCGGCGTTCAGGTTTTGAGTATATATAGCTAGGTATAAACTCAAGTTGGAGGAAGTTTCTCAGGTTCAACAGCCATCTCACAGCTTCAGTACCAACCTGCAACTCAAGACTTTCGACAATGAGGTTCAGTTCCATTATCGCCGCTGGCGTCCTCTCTGTTTCTGCTCTTGCTAAGAGTGGATACAAGTATGAGCGTCTTGACAAGAACGATGCCGTGAGTTTTCTGATACTATCTGTTTCTTCATGGTATTAACACCTTTAGGTTCTCCTTGTAGTCGATATCCAGGAAGGCCTTTACCAGTTGACCAGAGATTGGGATCCTACTCTCTATCATCACCAGTCTATGGCTCACGCTGCTCTTGGTCAGGCCTTTGACATGCCTGTTATCCTGACTACCTCGGCCGATCAGGGTAAGTCCTCAACTCTATCTTATCTCATAGATACTTACTGACAACTTAGGTCCCAACGGTCCTCTCATGCGAGAGATCCGCGAAATGTACCCCAAGGCCCCTCTCGTCCAGCGCCAAGGCCAAGTCAACGCCTGGGACAGCGAGGAATTCCGCGACGCCGTCAAGGCCACCAACAAGTCCCAGGTCATCCTCGCCGGTATCACCACCGACGTCTGCACCACCTTCCTCGCTCTCTCCCTCCGTGACGCCGGCTACTCCGTCTGGGCCAACATGGAAGCATCCGGCACTACCACCGCTCTCATACGCGACATTTCCAACGATCGCATGCGCGATGCTGGTGTTCAGGTTGTTAGCTTGTTCTCGATTGTTTGTGAGCTCATGCGTGACTGGAGGAACAAGCCTGGTGCCAAGGAGATCTACCCTTGGCTCGGACAGTACTACCCTGCTGCTGGTTACATGGCTCGTGGCCATGCTGCGGCTATTACTAACGGAACTATCCAGCCTGGTGAGGATGGATACACTCACTACCCTTAGAGCTAGATTGATTTCTGGTACTAGCAGTTGTTGCCTAGATGGATGATGACTTGCTCTGGGAGCTGGCTTGAAAGGCAGCTGGATAGTCTTCAACTCCCAACAAAGCCGCCTCTGTCCCCATTTGGAGGAGATGGTTTCAGATAGACTTTACTTCATTCTTCTTCACCTTTTACAATGAATACACGATCATTGCTTCCTTAATTCTTTTTCCTACACACGTGACTCCGACTGGCATGTCTTGAGGTCAACGTATCGTTCGGAATCGCCCGACAGCATCAGTATACAATGAAAGGATGAGTAAAGCCTTTGCGATACGAAGCCTTGATTATACCGTCGGATTATAAGTCTCGCCTTGCACTCCGCTCCCATCGGCCCACAAGTAACCAAGGTCTGGGGTACCGCGGGGTCCGGTCTGCCCTGTCAATTGCAACCCTCTTGAATAAGTGCAAGAAATCATGAGACCAGGCTTATCAGGACATTCCTGACAACTGAGAGAAGCGCAAGTCAAATTTTATTTCTGCCAATGCTTTAAGCTTAACAGACCATCTAAGGGCACGGAATCTGACATTCTTGTTTCGATTGGTTGATCGCCAATCAGACCACATTAGCCAAGACGACAGCACCTGATCATGTGCCACCAACACGTTGTCGTCAGCCATTACCCCAAAGACGAGCAATTCTATAAGATCTCACTAACGGGCAGCTTTCAATCGTCAGCCGCGATCATTAAAGCTGATAACCAACGAGAGACATAGCATCACAGCGATGGCATCAAATAGCACACTCCCTCTCACCATGCGCGCCGCCCAATGGCGATCCATCAAAGGCGGCATTGACAAGAATCTCACTCTCGTCGCCGACGCTAAACTACCCAAAAATGCTTCATCGCTTGCGAAAGGACAAACCCTCGTTAGAGTGGCATACGCATCGGTTAATCATCTCGACTACAAGATCGCCGAGATGCCTCTCACTAACTTTATGTTCTCCAAACCTGTCACGCCAGGTCTTGACTTCTCCGGCACGGTTGTGTCTACAACCCTGAATGAGTTCCAGTCCGGTCAGAAGGTATTTGGAAGGACAGAGTTACCGATTGGTGGAACTCTTGCGGATTATGTTGTTGTTGGAAGTAAAGGGCTGGCGGGTATGCCCGATGGTGTTGAGCTTAGAGATGCAGCTTGCGTAGGGATTTGCGGGACGACGGCGCTGCAGTGCATGTCGCCATTTGTGAAAGCGGGTGACAGGGTGCTTATTAACGGTGGCAGTGGAGGTGTTGGTGTTTTCGCGATTCAGGTTGCGAAAGCTCTAGGCTCCTCTCAGGTCACGGTCACTTGCTCCGCTTCCAATGCCGAGTTCTGTCGAAGTCTTGGTGCAGATAAGACTATTGACTACAAATCCCAAGACCCGATTGAAGTACTCAAAAAGAAAGAAGACAAGTTCGACTTCATTCTCGACACGGTCTTCAACGATCCAGACCTCTACTGGCAGTCCCATCAGTACCTCAAACCTGAAGGGCAGTATGTCTGTGTTGGTCTACCACCACGCTTTCAGACCTTCAAGGCTCTTCTTACTATAAGTTTGTTGCCGAGGTGGTTGGGTGGTGGGAAGAGAAAGTTCAAGTATCACTCTGTGACGGCTAACAGGAAGGACTTTGGGCAGGTTGTGGAGTGGATGAAGGATGGAAAGGTTAAGGCTGTTATTGAGGAAGAGTTTGGGTTGGAGGATGCGGGGAGGGCTTATGCGAGACTGAAAGAAGGGAGGACGAGAGGGAAGTTGGTTGTGCGTGTTGTAGGTGAAACTGGTATTGATGGATAAGGTGCGGTTCCTGGAGGCCATGGAATGACCTAATCAGGGAAAATAATGACATGGACTTCTGAGAGACATGCTGCAACTATCTTGGGTATGGGAGGAGGATTAATGATGGGAAACGACTTCAATGCGCTTAACAGGAATTGCACTGGGATCTCTAATCCAAATTGAACAATGTTTATTCTTTTCGCACCAGGAAGACCATCCTTATGAAGCCTAGCTTTCCATATAAACTCCGCCTTCAACTCCAGTAATATACAGTCAAGCTCATAGAATAATAGCCTGAGCATTCAAGTTCGCAAACATCTGATTCCACGTCATATCCTCCTCGGGCGCTCGTTTCCAAATATCCTCCAACACCGCAATGACAGAGTGAACTGAAGCAAATCGTATCTCATCATAAATAAATCCAGCTAGACCACGCACAAGTTTCTGTTGTTTGGGGCATTGTGAGTGCGCTCCTGCTATGCATATGGGCAGTACAGCGCAGTTGAGAATTTTCGAAGGCTTTTGTATGCTGAAGATGCAGTCGAGACAGGATTGGGTATGCTGTTGCACGAGGGCATGGTTTGCTGGTAAACCGCACACAGCGCGGTATAGATAGATCAGTGCGGCGTGCTGGAAGATGCGAACGAGGCTGAAGGCTTGTGCTGATTCGGTGTCGCATTCTGTTGACGGCGTATCAACGGGTGATGAGCGAGGAGACGTCAAATCCTCGATTGCCAGCGATGCATACGTCGGCCGAAGAGCTGCTTCAAAGATGCGTATCCTCTCAATTGAGAATTCTTCAATCATCCGAGTCGTCGCATCGAGATAAAGCGCCATACTTGAGATTTGCTGAAAGACCGTCGATAGTGAACAATAACCCTGTGTATCTCGTCCCCACCAAACAGGTCCTCTGTCAACGACCTCCCAAATAGCCGGTGGAAACGAAGGTGGTTTCCCCGTGAGCATAGCGCTTGTGAGATCCGTCGTCGCAAATTCCGAAAGCATCATGTGCAGCGGATCTTGCCCTGTGCCTAGTACAGCAGTCATGCCGCCGAGTTGATTGACAATAGCCAAGACTCCATCTCTGTGACTTGACGTTGATGCCGACGATTGCGCACACTCAAGAAAGCCATCGTGGAAATAGAGCAACAGCACCGCAAATAGCAAAGTCTGCAAAGGCCCATCTTCTTTTGAACAGCACCCATCAACCTCTTCCCTCAGCGCAGCCAAACACTCCATCCTCTTAACGTTCAAAATACTCCGACTATTCCGTCCATCCTGCAACCACCGATGTGAATCAGCGAGAACACACGTCGCAAGCAGCACAACACGATGCTGCAGCGCTACAAATGTGGGCGGCGCACAAGGTTTCGAAGCAGTCGTCAACAAAGGCCAGAATCTCCCGTGGAAGTAATCCAACGAGCGTTTCTCATAAACTGCTAGTGAAGCTGCGAGCTGTTCATCGCGCGTGGTAACCTGATAAATCGCTGGTACTGTTACAGCAGGCCGTGTACTCCAGCGAATAAGGCGTTCGTTGTAATCGCATGCAGCGCCGACTTTGGCGCAGCGTGAACAGGTTGGTTTTGCGAGATCACATTTGATGCGGCGCTTTTTGCAGGGCCAGCACGAGCCTTCTACTACACGAACGCGAGTCTTTGGCATTTTTGATGAGTGTATTTGGTGTTGGAGGTCAAAGATGGGGGTTTGATGGTCGTTGGTATAAACATTGTTGAGATATGCCAAGGCCTGGAACAAGTCATGGGCCCAGCGATCCGGGCTCAGATAAGGGAGAGATTGCGCGGGGAACAAGGTGAATGTCCGGCCAAGCCTCCGCAGTTCAAGCCCCGCTTCAGAATGGGCAATCTAGTTACTTGTTTGAGATTAGTGTCTGATATCGTTGCGAGTCATGGTTGGTTGGCTGAGCGGGGTTACGTGTTTGGGTGCTGAAGGATTGGTCCGGCTTTAGAGCGGGCGAGTCATTGTGAGGCCTAGGGTAACCAAGATCAATATCAATTTCGGAGGAATGGATGTTGGGAAGAGTGTAAGGCTTGAAGGATGGTGAAAGATATGGTCGTAATTTAAAGTAAAATATTTAATCGATCCTGCTTTGTTATATCCTGTCAATGCAGCGTTTATGGATTTTTTCTTACAAAGAGACTTGGATGACTGCGGCACCAACATGATCGACTCGAAAGGCTGGGTGAATGGAAAATGAATATACCACTGAGTTATCGTCAAGATCTTCGCGGCCCCAGATGGAGATTATCTGTTACGTCTTCGGATTCAGTTACAGAATCTTTAGTCATAACTACACATACAGCACCAACTAATCCTATATCCTGTTACCAATTTAAAGGCAGACCGAATGACCTGTGTCTAATTATCAACCCACAAATTGGTCTTTCTGCAATTGGATTAAATCTTGTTATGTAGAAAAGGTAATATCCTCTAGCTAGAACTGTGTCAGTTGTCTATCTGAACATGCCTTAGAAGATAGGATCAGCATTGGACGACACTACGAAGATTTGCTCTGGTACCATTAGATCCAGCGTCTAAGTCTCTGATCTTGGCAGAGATTTATTGGCCATCGTGAAAGCTTCTGGGTAAAAGCTTATATCGGGGAAAAGAAATATCGTGTTGTCATTCATTATCTGTGTTTGCAGTCTACAGCTTAACCTTATAGGCCGCCGTCATCCATAGCTGATCTTGGCAGTCACAAGACCGCCGGCATACTTGACAGTTATTTAGGGGCGTATATGGCCCAGAAAACAGTCAATTAGATAATGACTGATATTGAGAGTCTGGAGCTTGGAGGGAATCGTGGCTATCTTGGCAAATACTTGTAACTGTAGTTTTCTCGCACTACAGCCCGCATACTATGTATGATGAGCAATCGCAAAAGTCCTCAAATAATATTGATCCCATTGGTAATTCTTCTTTCGAGGCAATACGACTGCACCGCACCACCGCAGCCCCTGGTAGGTTCACCTGACGACGGGCAAATCGCTTCCCCATCACAGCAACGGAAGAGGGGTTGCGTCGAGTATGAGTGCGTATCAGGAAGGTGTCAAGGTGATATGTGTCGAAGAATGCACATGAGCGGCACAGGATGGGGCTATCACATATTCGGGTCAGCGGATGAAGAGCCCTGCGGCCCGAGCCGTCAGGAATCGGCATTTATTATGGAAGCAGCTGGCACGTCTCACAAAACCTTAGACGATATGAACTTATAACGGCGAGAAAGAGATTGATGTTTGTATAGCCTGGTCAGTAGGTCTAGTGATATTCTCCGGAGCCGAAGGCCCGTGTAGAGTCTTTCCGAGGGACCAAGGTTGATAAGCCGCAGCGTTGCATCTCCAATTACTTCCCACAGTGTCTCTTCGTTGTCCAACACATACATGATGCGGGTACTGCACCACTATATGATGTGATTATTAGCAAGGCTTTTATTGGCCACGAGCCGAAGTATTTTGTCCGTGTTTGTGATATTCACGAAAAAGAACCCACGGAAACAAGTCTCCTGCATCTATCCAGTCATATTCAAGAGCACAATACAGGCAATAGAATGTTCGCAAGCCGCTGCTATTTCCGTGTGGGATAGCTCCCTATGATAGGTGGTCAAAAGCTCTAACTCACTGCCGAGGATAGTACTCTCTTGCCTCCTCAACCGCCTTAGTTCATCCTTGTAACTTATAAGCGATAACCGGTACTTAATGCACCAAGTCTCAAGATTGAGTAAGACTACGACCCTCTATCTCATGTATGACTCACCTCATTAGCTATGTTAAGGAAGATCAAGACGTGGCTGATACCCTCCCAAGCCTCATGCAGAGATATGACAGGGACATGGCCTCGTCGAAGAATGGCACACGTGAGATTTGACATAATGCGCCCTTAAGCAACGTGGCATAAAATTGCTTTTGGCTCTGAGGCATATGTGTATATCTACAGATGCCCTCTCACGGTCAAGCGGCTTTAAACTAATCCCAACATTTCCCTGTTTAACGTGGATCCTTCGATTTCACTAGGTTATCCTGAACAAACAGACTTCGCCATGCTATCCGCTGTCTTGATCCTTCTGGGCGTTGCCCTCACAATACTCTACATTCGCACCAAACCCCGCAAGAATCTCCCTCCAGGTCCCAAGCCCCTCCCCATCCTCGGCAACGTCAAAGACATGCCAGATGGGACCATCCCAGAATACCAACACTGGATCAAGTTCAAGGACCTGTACGGCTCAATTAGCCATGTCTCAATTCTTGGCCAATCCCTCATCATTCTCCACGACCGCGACGCTGCAAACGCTATACTGGAGAAAACCTCCACCAAGACATCCGGGCGGCCACAGTTCGTCTTTGGCAATGAAATGTGTGGCTATAACCAGATTCTCAGCTTCAAGCCATATGGGAAACTGCTGAAACAGCATCGGAAGTTGGTCCATCAGCAATTGGGCACCAATACAGCGGCATCACGGTTTCGAGACATTCTTGACTTGGAGTCACGCCGACTTCTGTTGCGGGTCTTGGAAAGCCCTGACAAGTTGTTCGAACATATTAAAACGTGAGTACCTGAACTTATAATAAAAAGTCCGCTGCTGACTTCCTCGTTCCAGCGAAGCAAGCGCTATAATCCTCAAGATGACATACGGCTACAACCTCGAGCCGCACAAACCAGATCCACTAGCGCTCTTGATAGAGCAGATGATGCATAATTTCTCACTCGCATTCGTCCCCATGAGCTGGCCGGTCGATGTCCTCCCTATCCTTCGCTACCTGCCAGAATCACTTCCGGGAATGTCCTTCAAGCGCATAGCACGAGATTGGAACATCAATATGCGCATGGTAGTCGACGTGCCCTACACCTTTGTCAAAGAGCAAATCGCGAAACAGTCTAATCGACCATCTTATGTCTCTTCACTTATAAAGCAACACGATGGCGATTTGGACAAAGAGACTGATACGGCTATTAAGCAAACCGCCGCCGTCATGTATGCTGGAGGCGCTGATACAACCGTCTCGTCCATCCGTGGTTTTGTGCTGGCTATGTTGCTGTTCCCAGATGTTCAGAAGAAGGCACAAGAAGAGATCGATCTCGTTGTTGGGACCGAAAGACTTCCGCAGTTTGAAGATCGTGATAATCTCCCTTACGTTGATGCCGTGATCAAGGAATCGCTTCGATGGATTCCGGTAACCCCAATGGGAGTCGTTCATACAGCCGACGAGGATATTCACTACAAGGACTTTGTCATCCCCAAAGGGGCTTCTTTCCTGCCGGCGACCTGGTGGTTCCTCCACGATCCGGCGATCTATTCAGACCCATCTTCCTTTGATCCGGATAGATACTTGGAACCACGAAATGAACCGCATCCCAATTTTGCCTCATTCGGGTTCGGTCGCAGAGTCTGTCCCGGGAGATTCCTCGCTGATGAGAGTCTGTTCATCAGTATTTCGCGTCTCCTAGCTGCCTTTGAGATAAAGAAGGCTGTTGATGGGCGTGGCGATGCAATTGAACCTAAGATAAGTGTCACGCCAGGCATGATTTCTCATATTCGTGACTTTCCATATGACATCAAGCCGAGAAGTGAGAAGTATACGGCTATAATGAGACAGGTTGAGGTTGATTATCCATGGGAGCAAGCTGATGCTGCGTTTTTGAACATGGATGTGTCTCTGGAGTCGGAAAAGTTTTGAGGGGACTTCGTTGAAAGGAACAGACAGTATGGCAACCACAAGAATGGTCCCGAGGAGCGGGGAAAGAGCCAGGCCTAGGGAGAAATAAGTCAATAACATCCAGTTTTCATCGCAGTTCTATACGTATCAACAATGAAGACAATAACAGCGCAGATATCATTGGTTGTAGATCATAAATATGTTCTCGTGACTTTTACTATGTACAATATTCAAAATAAGTCTCTGACTCTTAGTCAAGACGAGGCAGCTCGCCCTTCGCCTGTGCTTCTTCGACAGCCTTGTTGTAAATCTCAACCTTCTCCTCATACTCCTTGACAAGATCCTCATCTCTCTTGCCGGGAGTGGCATCACCACCACCAAAGGCACGAACAGCAGCGTAATAAACATCAGCAAGAGCACGGCATGCGCCAGCAGCGCTTGACGAGGTACATTGGTAGTACAAACTATTCACAATTAGCACCGTCTCTTCCTCAACTGAACAGGGGACTTACTCGGTCTTGAAGTTGCTATCAATGCGAGCCTTGTTGCTAACGGTGAAGCGGCTCTGCTTGCGATAGTTGTTGTAGCCGAAGTCATGACGATTGCAAGCAGGGACGAAGGGGAAACCGAAAGGGTTGTCGGGTGATGAGGTGCAGCCATCAGAAGTCCAGTCGAGGGTGGGAGGATCACGGGCGTTGCGACGAGCGGTGAATGCTGGGAGAGTGACGCTGAAGAGGAGCTGATCTGTCACTGTGTTTGCGCTCTGGCGCTTAGAGACAGCGGCATCTTCGCCGGTGGGGAGGGCGAAGACGGCTGGGATGAGGGTGAGGAGAGAGGCGCTGAACTTCATGTTGATGGCTGGCTGATGACTGCACTGATACAAGAAACCTCAAAATTAGGGCGATATATTGAAGTATTTATACATCATCATGATCTCGTGCCCATCAACATTCCTCTCCGAAACAGAGATTCTCCGAAGTTAACGTTAGAAGTAGTAGTCCACCTCCGATCATCGCATGCCGAGACAAAGGGCTACCTTCCTAAAGCAGTAATGATCTCTGCTCCGAGGGTCACGCTCTACAGATGAGTTGATTCATTCGCTCTGCCCGCCAAGACTGGTAGTGCCTATTATATGCCGACCTGCTTGTTTAAGCTTGCAAGGACCTGGATCTGCATAGATCGTGGTGGCATCGACAACGTGTATTGGTGCGGGGTTGCACGATGCTAAAACCGCTCGGTTTCTAAATCAGGAACAACCTCCGGTACGACGAATGACATTGTTGAATTGAAGAGTGAAAACCAAGGAACCGTTTAAAGTACATGATTGAGCTTCCTTTTTGAAATGCTTATGCTAGTTAGAGTGCGTTTTGACATGTGAAGTGCTAGGGCTACTGCTCGTCGTTTTCCGCGTATATAAAATTCGCAGCTGGGTATTGTTAACCTCGGTGAGCGAGATGGGAATTAGATCGTCCTTACCGATGGGAATAAGACCATTCTCATGCGCCCATTCACGAACGCCGTGGCCTGCATGATCCGATCCCCAATGCTTCCTCTCCTCTGGTTTGCTCAGGTGCAGCTTCTTGGTCGTGCCATTGGCTGCGATAAAGGTGAAGAAGACATAGCGGTGCTTTCCGGTCTTGGGCGGTGGAGCAGGAGGTTTGTATTTGATGATGTCCTTGAGATGGTGTTTGGACTTGGATTTTGTTGAGTATTTTAGGTGAGAGCTTGATGCGATCCAGTGGCAGAATTCGGACCATTTGGGGTCATCGCGGGATGGCGCGTCGGGATCGGTGAGGACGATGACGTACGACATGTCCTTGGAGAGTTGAGTGCCTGCAAGCGCCTCGGACTCGACTTTTTCAAGATGGATTCCGGGCGCTTTTTTGAGATGATCGGGTTTGAGGGTGTTGCCCAGGTCGGCGGAGTCGTGCTTCCATTTGACACGAAGGCTGAGAGCGGGCGGGAAATCGTCAATGACGGTGGGAATGATCTGAGCCTCGAGAAGTCTATGCGAATTAGTTGGTGTTCGTTAATTATGGTCAAGCTGACAGTACTTCTCGCGGATGTGATCCAGGTCTGTGTTGTCGGAACCAAGCACGCGCTGCCCTTCGCCTGCGACGAGGCCAACATAGGCGGCGAGGAGAAGAGGGAGCCGCCACAGCATTGCGACGAGCATTTCGATGGTTCAATTGCCAATTGATGAGATGAATTGATGAAGTGTAAGAGGGAATCAATTTACTTGAAGGAGAAAAGGGTTGATATTGATAGTCCTTCCCCGCAATCGACGTCGAGTTTATTATCAGGCAATACGTCATGATGTAACGGCTACCTACCTCTGACGTGAGTGGAAAGTCTGATCAGCTATCCAAAACGGCTTCAACGACTCAGCAAGCTATTGATCCAAATATCTCAATTGTTTGAACAACTGTAAGCTCAAGTGCGACAGACAGATTTACTCCATTAGAATAAGGTTACGAGCAGAGACTGGTCTACTCGATCAAAACATTCCCTGGGCATGATAATCAGCGAAGATATAGCTGCAGTCCGAGAACCATGCCTAGAATTGTAGGGTTTGTGCTGCGCGATACGATTTTTGGGTAATTACATCTAACAATACTTTTGACATGCAATATTAAAGCATATATACAGCAAAGAGGATGTTTTTAGTCACAGAAATGGACGCAAAGCCCGCTTCAGTTTCAGACCTATGCCCCGAGTTATCACAAACATCGACAACAAGAACAATACTAACAACCATTAAAAATGCACCTTGATCACAAGATACCATGGCACCTGATTGCTCCCCATTTCTCTCTCACTCCAGGTGAACAAGAAGGCAACTATAGCTTAGCTGCGCTGGGCTTGCCTGTGCAGCAAGCTGTTATCGGCCACTTCAATCGCGTGTTTCTGGCAACTATCAGAGAATTCTCCGACACAGAGACCACAAAGATTGACTCAGCACCAGTCAGTGGAAAACTGTTTTCCGATAATGTTCTCTATTACGCTGAACGGCACTTTGGCCTCGAGCCTCATGAAGATAACTCCGCACTTCACAACCCGCTGAAGCCATCACATCAGGATCTCGAATATTGGAAACGCCGAGCGAAAGATCCGGAAAGCGACTATGAGCCTTGTTATACTACCGCCGATGCCAACCTGGCTGACGCGGCAAAGATGTTGGTCATTGTAGCTGCTACTGCTGATGACAAGTCCACGCGACGAGAGGCGTTATCAGCGCTTGTCCGCCTTGCCAAAGAGGTACCTCTATCAAACCTACGAGGTCTGCATTGGGGTCACGCCTTTGGACTCGATCTCGTCGCGAACGTGGCACTGCAGATGTACATCTACCTGAACCTCATTGAAGCTGTCGAGTCTCGGACAACAGAACGGGTGCCGCTGTTATCTGTTGACAATTTTCTGTCGTTTTTGAGTAACCATGCCCTTGAGAATTATGACTTTCCGGCACAAAATATCCCACATCGAGCATTTTGGTTTTCTCTGGGGGTTACTGAGTCGTGGGTTGCTGGTCGGCGTAAGGGTACTCTTGAAGGGGACATGCCGGTTATTGATCCATTGGCAGATGGATCGGATGAAATTCAGCAGAAGGCGAGAGAGGATTTGGGTAGGTATTTGAAGCATTGCTTTGCGATTTTGTATGTGTATGATATGGTTTTGAGAAATGTGGTTGGGATCCAGAGAGCGGATGAGCATTGGCAGTATGAGCTTACCTGGGTGTTCGGGTGGCTATGAAGGCAAAGATTCAGAGAGCAGGGGTTCAAATATCTATGATATAGTGTGCTTAAGGTGGTAAGTCAAGATCCACAGTGATCGTAGCCCTGATATCGTTGTTAACAGTTCAGGTCAGCAGTGGCGGGCATTATAAAACAGCTTGCACGCAAGGTAGTTTAAGTTATGAATAGATGTTAAGGAGTAACTATTGAAATACAATATAACAGTTTGTTCTTCCATTCTGGTCCTTGCAATGAGTCGTATGTTCTCTACATCGATTTACTCTCCGCTGAGGGCTAAGCGCAACCAGGCTAGGCCTTCAGCGCGGGATGGGAAATGAGGTTGGTGGCGCACCTCACGCCTGCAATCCCATCTCCTCATTCAGGTTTGTGCGGGTAATTATTGGATAGTGATCCAATCGCATATCTCTCCATTTTCAGAATTATGCGGGGCGAGAGCGTCAGGCATCGATGCATGCCTTGAAATTTGGGTGCAAGGCCCGACAACAGTGTCGTATAAAGCATCAATCATTCTAGCTACTGAATGGCCTTTAGGGACTTCTAACTTCACTCGTGTAATCATTTCTGATTCAACAGTCGGAGATACTTGAGACAAGTATGCTGTCAATGAACGAATTAACACTACAAGACCACCGGGATTCTAGCACCGAGGATGAGATCCCTACGACCAACAGGAAACTGTGCGATAAATGCCTTGCAATATCTTGGAATCCAGATGAACAGAAAGGTATTCCAGGCCACAATGGGTTTGAAGAATGGACACTCAACCACCATGAGACTTTTAGGGAACTAGAGACCTCATGTGAGACTGGATGCCCGCTATGCCAAACGTTATTTTCACTTATTGTCTATGATAGGATAGGTATTAAAGACACGGATACCCTTCATTGGAATATTGAGCATAATCGCGGCGAATGGGCGCTTGGTTTTGAGGTGGATGATGACGAGCACATGTGGTTCATGGAAGGCGGTGGTGAGACTCAGCCGTCTCAATCGATTACGACCGTCAAGAGTAATTTAAACCTGAACTGCCTATGATGAGGCGTAAGGCTAACAATAGTACCCAGGACTTTCGGCGTCGACTTTAGACGAAGACTTAAGCGCTCTTATGGAAGAAAGCATAAACCCTTGGATTGAGGCATGCGCGCGTTCAGGGAAGCACAATAGCTGCCCCAGATATCCGTCTAACGAGTCGGAGTCATATAGCATGCCAACACGATTAATAGAGGTCGGGTCTGAGACTCAGTCTACTACACGGCTGCTAGAGACCAAAGATCTTTCAGGGGAAAACAAAAAACAGCCATATGTCATCTTAAGTTACTGTTGGGGATCAGGGAACGATCCTGCACGAACAACAAGTCGAAACCTGGAAGAAAGATATGACAAGATAGCGTGCAACTCTCTTCCAAAGACAATTCAAGACGCGATCCGAATCACCCGCTTGATGAAGATACAGTATCTTTGGGTCGATGCCGTATGTATTATACAGTCTGACAGAACTCCCAATGCGCAACAAGAGGATGATGTGGCAAGGGCAGACTGGGAGAGGGAGTCAATGCGCATGGCATCTTATTATTCCAACTCTCTGTGCTGCATCGCAGCGTCGAATGCAAGAGACAGCTCAGAAGGAATACTGTCTGAACGACGGTCAGCGCGATACGGCTTCAAGAAGTGGTACAACCCGGCGAACCAATTCTTACCATCACCCTTCGCCTTCAGACGAAGGTTCCCCAACACACTGTTCAAGCGAGGTTGGTGCCTTCAAGAATGGATCCTCTCACCTCGTGTTCTTCACTGGACTGCCAACGGCTTAGTTTGGGAATGCTCAAACGGGTTCTTCTGGGAGGGCCAAAGCGGATTCGAGGGAGAGCCGCCCGAAGTCTTTGACGAAACGCGATTCGGAGAAGAAGGTAGAAAGACAAACGACTGCATGCTGGAACTTGGGTTATCGGATGATGACACAGAATACATATGTCGAATTCTAAGCTCCGAAGAGGAGGAGGCACTAGGCGAAGGCTGGCCTGCATTAATAGAGCACTACGCTCAGAGGCATCTAACATTTTTCAGTGACAGACTGGCAGCTGTTCAAGGAATTGCAGGCGAGCTGTCACAACGCCATGGGGTCGGTTATTTCGCTGGTATTTTTGAGTCACGATGTCTTGAACAATTGATCTGGAAATCAGAGGACCCACCACAGCTGTTGGATGCTAGCGACAGGTTCCCCACGTGGTCTTGGCTGTCATCAAGTGGTGAAATTACCTTCAGACAGGTCTCAGAAGACATGTGCGGGACTTGGATGGAGAACCTCGAGCGATTTCCAACAAACCAAATGGAAAATAATCTTGCTCACATAAAGAACAAACAACTCCGTTTCACTGCCCCGCTCCTCAAGCTGGATATGCTGGAACCAGAATATGCGAAATCGGACGATACAGAGTCGGAAGGTACAGATTCAGAAGACATGGAACCAAAAAGTCGTTGGCCGGGGCGTTATCGCTTTCTGCTGGGATCTGGAAGCCCTGTTTGGCAAGGATTAACTTGCGATGTGTATGTCGATAGCTTGGCATATTCTCCATCGCTCAAGAGTCATGCATTCTTGCTGGTGTTACGCCATTGGCCGTTCTCGGGAACCGAGTACCAAGGACTAGTTGTACAGGTGGCTGAAGGGAGTAGCGGAGAGGGAGTTCTTTTTAAGAGAGTCGGAATGTTCTTCTTGGAACAGCCTGGGGAATATTTACTGGACCTACCAGACTTGAGGCAATGGATGACGAAGGTCGTGTTGGTATAGTGATCCCACGGGATTTTTAGAAGACATAATGTTTCTTTGACAATCGATCTAGCGGCTTTCACACTTGAACATGTGAGCAGAGGGTGCGTCCAGTAGCAACAAGACAGTGGAATAAATAACTAGTATGCTAGGTTGAAGATGGTGAGAGGGCAACCGTCAATACTAGCACACTCAAGTTTGCGGTCCGCCGGAAACTTGTTCTAGAGGCATTAGAAGGATCAAGCATCCACTGCTCAGAAAGCTCCTTCAGGACACCCTTTGGACCCGGATCCGCGGGTTCCTAGGCCTAACCTCTGTGATTCATAGCATTTTCCCTTGCAGTGAGCAACATCCCTAGCAACATAGCAAAGTCCGTCGATGTGGCGATATAAATTGATATAGACTCACTGTACGTACTATTTACTAGTTCCGGCCCTCGACTACCAGTCATCTCATGTCATTCGTCCTGAAGGGGCAAAGCATCGACAAGGCCAAGAGTAAGCTGATCCTGGACGTCATTGGAAGAGCCTCATCTGCCAAGAGATATAAGCAGATCTCAATGGCACGCTACGTAACTCCATCCCATGTAATAGATGGCATCAACTCGGCCTTTTTCAAGGGTCTCATGCAAGGGCCTCAATTCCAACCAATATCAACACGGCAATCGCTTCGGCGGCATTAGTATTAGAGTTCAATCTACCGATTTCCTTGTAGGGAACGTTTTATCTTGCGGTGAAGGGATAGGATTTACCGTTCATCAAGCTTCACCAGGAAAAGCGGCACATATCGAATTAAAATTCTGCAGTCGTATCTGCAGGTATGACCCGATACCGGTGGCAAGCCAGACTCAATTTCATTTGCCGAAACCATCATCACAATCTCACCTCACGACACCTTCAAAACATCCTCATCCCCGACCATCAGCCTCACGACCTCACTACCCCAGATTTTACTCCTCCTCAGCACCGAATCGTACGGAACCGCCAATGAAAGCATCTCCCGGAGCCGATTCCGCTAAAGTAGGGACCGTAGTCGGAACCGCTCGACAAAGTGCGGGGCTTCAAGCGGGGGAGGGGCAGAAACACGGCTTTCAGGGTAACGTGGGGAAGCACAGCAGTAGAGTTTGACAGGAATAGTCCAATTGCAGAGAAGAAATGTAACGTCGATCAGCGGGCGGGCTTGGAAACTGTCGGCTTGTGTTTGGTTATGCATGTTTCACTTGAGGCTGCCTTACTTAAACCCAACCATCTTCCCCTCTTCACTCACTCACTCCATCATCAACATTCTCTCTCTCATTCTCAACCCTCTTCAGTTCAACAATCACACTTGTAGTTTGCTATAACACTCACAATGGGCGACGTTATTCCTCAGAGCATCCCCCGGACTTCCCGAGCATGGGCAGTCCCCGGCTCAACAAACATCGCCCTCGCCAAATTCCCCTCCGCAACCAAAAAACCCTCCTCCTCAAACCCCCAAGAAATCGCCACATCTCTCGTAACCGCCTTCAACACAGCCCTCAAGAACAAAGACCTCACAGCTCTCGCCCGTCTATTCTCCGAAGACGGTTTCTGGCGCGATCACCTCGCCCTATCCTGGAACTTCCGCACCGTCCAGGGCCCCTCCAACATCCTCTCATTCCTAAAGTCCTGCTCTGAATCAAAGGACGGTCTGCGGCTGATCAAGATTGAGGTTGATAGCTCAGCTCCTGTGCGAAAGCCCCAGTTTCTGCCTATCGATGGCGCTGGTGAAGTCCAGGGCGTGCAGTTCTTTTTTGAGATTGAGACTGTGCGCGGTAAGGGACTGGGTCTTGCGAGGTTGATTGAGGAGAATGGGGAGTGGAAGATTTTCACGTTTTATACGAGAATTCAGGAGTTGAAGGGCTTTGAGGAGGCGATTAATGATCATCGATCGCGTGGTGTTGAGCATGGTGGAAAGCCTGGCCGAAAGAACTGGGCGCAGCGACGAGAGGCTGAGGCTGATTTCGCTGATGGTAGCGAACCTGCTGTTTTGATCGTTGGTAAGTCTTTCTTCTTCACTATGAAATTCTGTGATGTTTACAATTTTAGGCGCTGGTCAAGCTGGTCTCACAGCCGCTGCTCGTCTCAAGATGCTCGGCGTTGAAGCCCTCGCAATCGACCAGAACGATCGCGTCGGCGATAACTGGCGCAAGCGATACCACCAACTCGTTCTCCACGACCCGGTCTGGTACGATCACATGCCATATCTCCAATTCCCTCCCCAATGGCCCATCTTCACACCCAAGGACAAGCTTGCTCAATTCTTCGAAGCTTACGCTACTCTTCTTGAGCTCAACATCTGGATGAAGACTTCCCTCGTTGAGACAAAGTGGGATGATGCCAAGAAGCGATGGGATGTCACCGTTGAGCGAACCAAGGATGATGGTACCAAGGAGCGACGAACTCTGCACCCTCGCCATCTTATTCAGGCTACTGGTCACTCTGGCAAGAAGAACATGCCTGACATGAAGGGTATTTCCGACTTCAAGGGCGATCGTCTCTGCCACTCTTCTGAGTTCTCTGGTGCTCGTGATAACAGCCAGGGTAAGAAGGCCATCGTTGTTGGATCCTGCAACTCAGGCCACGACATCGCTCAGGACTTCCTTGAGAAGGGCTACGACGTCACTATGGTCCAGCGCTCCAGCACCCATGTCGTTTCTTCCAAGGCCATCACCGACATTGGTCTCAAGGGCGTCTACTCCGAAGACGGTCCCCCCGTCGATGACGCCGATCTTCTCATCCACGGCCTTCCCATCCCCGTGTTCAAAGCGCTCTCTGTCACAACAACCAAGAAGCAAGCAGATTTCGACAAGGACATTCTGGCCGGTCTCAACAAAGCTGGCTTCAAGACCGACGCTGGTCCCGATGGCGCGGGTCTCTTGCTAAAGTACTTCCAGCGCGGAGGCGGCTACTACATCGACGTCGGTGCTTCTCAGCTCATCGCCGACGGCAAGATCAAGGTCAAGCACGGACAAGAGATCGAGACTGTTTTGCCGCATGGATTGAGATTCGCGGATGGCTCTGAGCTCGAGGCTGATGAGATTGTGTTTGCGACGGGTTATCAGAACATGAGAACGCAGACGAGGGTCATGTTTGGCGATGCGATTGCGGATAAGGTGAATGATGTCTGGGGCTTCAATGATGAGGGTGAGATGAGGACTATTTGGCAGAAGAGTGGACATCCTGGATTCTGGTACCATGGTGGTAACCTAGCTATGTGCCGATACTACTCTAAGTTGTTGGCGCTGCAGATCAAGGGCTTGGAAGAGGGTCTGTATGGTTATGACGATATCTGAGTCAAGGTTACAAGGGAAATCGTTTATAGCATTTCATTATAGTCACGCAATTGAGTTTCATCATTTCAATACCAGTTTCAAGTAAATATGTAATCATTAAGTCGTGGTATTATACACGAAGAATAGAATTATACAAGCATCCATAAGCCATATCCATCGTTGCCTATTCATCCAAGCTCAAAGCTAAAATTCAGCGATAACTGATTTAACCGGCCTGGTAAACGGCCAGAGCAGCAACGTGAGGGTTAATCATCGTAAGGTTATAAGGTGTGACATATAGATCCGTATCCGTCAAAGCAAGGAACATAGTTCCGTTGATAGCGGGATCACCCTGCCAAGTCGAAACATTAGGCTGGATAGTATACGCCGTTCTGTCCTCAAGACTAATGTTCTGGAGAGGAGAGTATGTAACGTTGAGCTGAGAGACCCACGCAGCAAACTTGGGCTCCTTGACGTTAGTAGAGGTGATGTAGCTGTTGTTGGGGCCGACCGGCTTGCCGGGTGCGTCCCAGTTCAAGAAGACTTGACGCCCGGGGTAAGACAGGGGAATGGTACGGTTGTGTGTGATGGCAGCCTTGCAGTTCTCTCCAGTCTCGGTAGCGTTGACGCAGAGCTCATCCTTATCAATGTCCTTGGTAGACAAAGTATTGGCATACCCACCAGTCGTCTCATTCCAAACAGCAGACCCATTGATTCGCGCAGGATTAGGCTGGTTAAGAATGTTCAACGACGGAAAGTTCTGCCACACAAGTCTCGTCTGGTTATAAGGACAGCTCGAAATATACGGCGCCAACAACGTCCACGCCCAGCTCTGCGGAATACCAGGCGTATGCCACTCCGGCATAGCAAAAGTACCGCCAAACTGCCTAAAGATCATCTGCTGCCTCGCTTCAATGGTGATACTCTGCAGCAACAACTGCGCCGCGGGTCCAGAGTTCAAGTGCGGCAGGAAGCCGTACACGCCTGACTCGCCCCAGCGCGTGAGCTTTTGGTTGAAGTCGATGAATTCTGGGACGTTGGAGACGGGGTAGTTGTACGTGCACTGCTTGGGGGCTTCGGGGCCGAGCATGTTGCTGATAACAGTTGCATGGCCGATTTCTTGACGCGCCATGTGTTCGATCAAGAAGCGGTCTTCATCGTTGATACCGTAGGCGTCAAACTCTTCCTTTGAGAAGGTTGCGAGACCCCAGCGGAAGAGATCGAGTTCAATCCATTCTTGGTACAGAGCCAGAGCGAGGGATTGGTAGTCAAAGTCGCTTTGCACGCGATAGACAGGTGCAGAGCCGTTGGTGCCGACACCGCCGTCTGGAGTGTAGGGTGCAGGCTGGGGAGCGTTTAGTTTGCCATTGGCGGGGTAGTCGAAAGATCCTGGGGGAGGGGGACGCTCAGGAATAGCTGATGCGAGAACTGTAGTTGAGAGTGCACCGGTGGTGGTGGGTGTTCCCTTGAAGGGGCCGTGAGAAGTCACGAAGCTGTAGGGACGGGGTGTACCAGCTGGACCAGAGGATGAGACAGTTGTCTGAGCCTCTGACACAACAGGTACAGCAGTTACAGCACCCACTGCAGCGAGGAGTATCGCACTTCGTAGCAAAGAAGTCGACATGATTAATCAGAAAGAAATGATGTCGAATGCAGATGAGAATATGCACGAGCAGATCTAGCATTTTATCTACATTCATCGGCTATCTTACAACTACCTCTTCAACTACCGTGCATTGATTTCTCCACTATGATGCGTAGAGATTATTATCAATCGCTCCGTCATGTAAGTCGTAATCATGCCGTCAAGCACTCAATCGCTAGGGGGACGAAGGTCGATGATTCCAAAAGCTTGAGTCAATGACATTATGACTCTGGGAATAAAATTGGCTTGACGTTGTATCACCGGCGGGGAGTGGAGACTGGGCGTGACGGGTTGATCCGCGAAAAGTCGTTGGCGTAGCTGTGACTTGACTATGGCGTAATGCTTTGGCGATTTTTATGTCGAGAGTCAACGTCGGTAACCGAACCAGGTACCATCGTGTGAAAAATATCCTTGTAAATAGTAATTGCCTTGGAAAATACTGCTTGTGAACGTCGTGAGGGACTGAGGGTCAAGTTTGCTGCGTTATTCGACGTATAGTGGGCGCGCTGCGGAATGCCTCGATGAACCCTCCGGTCAATGCAAGGCAAGCTAGAGTGAACCACCCAATATCATGATCCCGGTTACTCAAGGGGAGGCAACGAAACCCACCGCCAAAAGACTTGGGCAACATTAGCCAGATCTCTAGACCGATTGAATTTGGCACCCTCCTTCAAACGTTAAGCTCATTTGAACCCGCATACCCGAAAAGGTCTTGGGGTATGTACTTCGTGTGTCACACTCTACATCAGCATTCGCATGCCCAGCCTTTCCGAGACCTATCAGAGACATCGGTGTCCTCCGCCCCGGAGCTAATGACCCGGAAAAGTGATGTATACTCCTGGGGTTCAAGACAAGACGAATCATAGGCAAGCAGTTATGATCTCCTGCAATTTGATTGGGAGCAGGTTGGAGCATCGTCAGTGGCACCATCTCTGGTGTTGGACAATCCGTCATTTGTCGTTGAATGGCCGTCACAACGAGTAGCCACTACAGTGAGGTTGGTCATTCAGCCGTCATGGTGTTCATATCACAACTTATATGTATGCACGCAGGGAGGGAGAGGGCACTTCAGAGAACCGCGAATATTTCTATATCTATGTAACCATCGCTCTCGATATCTATATCCCAATCGCAATTCACCATGTCTTCAATCCGTGCAATTTTGACTCCTCAGCTCCGCGCAGCCATCAGACCCCAGCATTTCCGCACCTACCAGAAACCCATCCGTTTCCAAGTCGCAGCTATGTCGGCTGTCTCAGACGCTATTGTCAAGGACCATCGTGAGCTAAAGGACTACTACAACGAAGTAGTCAACTCCACCGACCACGATCACCAGCAGTGCTTCGGTAACCAATTCGTCTGGGAACTTGCACGTCATTCCATCGGCGAAGAACTCATCGTCTATCCCGCTATGGAGAAATACATGGGCGATAAAGGAAAGCAATTAGCTGATGAAGATCGCCAAGAGCACCACCAGGTACCTTGACCTCCCCTTTCACTCCACCACTTACTAATACCCCATAGGTCAAGGAGCTTCTCAAGGTCTTTCAGAACCTGAAAGCCCAAGATCCTGAGTATCTTCCCAAGATTAAAGAAATCTGGGGTTTGCTGGAGAAGCACATTGAGGAGGAAGAGAACCGGGACTTGCCTGCTCTTGAACAGGCGATCAAGTCGCAGGACCAAGAGACGGAGAGTTTGGCGACGCAGTTTGCGCGTACGAAGCAGTTTGTGCCGACGAGGAGTCATCCAAGTGCTGGAGAGAATCCGCCGTTTGAGTCGGTTATGGGACTTATGGCGGCGCCTATCGATAAGCTTGCTGATATGTTCCGCAAGTTTCCCGATAAGAGTCAGCTGTAAGATGCATTGGCGGCGAATTCCCTAAAATTGAATTATTGATGGTTTTGTGTCATGTACCTAACTACAGGAATAATTTCAAACTCCAAATGGGAATGATCAAGACATTATCATGAGTTGCTTCTGTCAAGTTATTATCAGTGACGTCATATCGATAAGGTCAAGCGGGTGAAGCTACCCTGTGACAAAACACTAGATATTGATTGATGCGAGATCTCAGTGTAATAAAGAGAGACTAGGCATTTGGTCAAATCGGCAAGGAGTTGTTGGCTTGTAAAGCTTTCTTCACTATTGAACTTGACATACGTGCAACATCAGGTGAGCTTCGGATTAGTTACAGTTCTGTTTGATTCATTTTGCAAGTTTCTGACCAGACGATATATCAATTCGTCAGCCATTCAAAAGCAATTTGGTAGCAAAATCTCATCATTAAATTAAACAAACGCATCTAGAAGTATTTTGATCTCCATACATACTACGATCAATCGCCTCCATTGAGTCACAATAGCCTGTTCCGAGTGCGCTGGGCCATTCTCATCATTTTGCCCTTATCTTATCAGTCCACCACGACAATGCCGCCTCTAAGCGACAGGGCGTGGGGTTGATAAAGATTCACGTAGATAGATCGACCATGAGCTCTGGCATTCTATCCATCTGGCTGATAATTGAGACAGAAGGAGGCGATGTTGATTTCAGGAAATCCTCAACGTATGCGACGAGTGCAGCGCGCAGGTGTAAGAGGTAGCTGAGAATGAATATTTCAGCGAGCATGAGGCGCAAGATGCGACAAAAACTATTAGGATCCTGACTATGTTGCAAGCAAGCAGGTTATTGATCATAACATCAGTTTGTCTTTCATGCCGATGAAAAGCTGTCAAATTTGTCACGAATTGCTTCCCGCGTCAGGCCGTTATCGCTCCATCGCCAAAGCTAAAAGGGTCGCGCAGGGTTAATCCGATGCGGGGTCGGCCATTCACCCCAAACTTTTACGTATCACCAAACTTGAACCCCACGATAAATAAACCATCTCATCTCTTCACTCCTTCAATCAAAACTCACAACCACAATGACTCCCTCACTACAAGACGCCAAAATCACCTTCCTAGGCGGTGGCAACATGGCCGCCGCCATCATCGGCGGCCTCCTCGCCAAAAACATCCCCAAGTCCAACATCTACGTCTCCGAGCCCTGGGACGTGAACCGCAACAAGATGGCCGACCTGGGCGTCAAGACCACCGCCGACAACAAAGAAGCCGCCGCCGACGCTGATGTCGTCATCCTCGCTGTGAAGCCGCAGGTCGCAAAGGGTGTCTGCGAGGAGCTGAGCTCTGCCTGGGCCAAGAGGGATAGTCTCCCTGTTGTTATCTCTATCGCGGCGGGTATTACGCTGGAGAGCATTGCGCAGTGGTTCAGGGGCGATGCGGGTGAGGCACCGCATATCGTTCGTGTTATGCCGAATACGCCTGCGCTTGTGGGTGAGGGTGCGAGTGGGCTTTATGCGGCGGGGGATGTTACCAAGGAGGAGAGGGAGTTGACGTCTGCGCTTTTGGGGAGTGTGAGCAAGGCCGCTGAGTGGGTTGATAAGGAGGAGCTTCTAGATGTCGTCACTGGTATCTCTGGTAAGTTCATCATTAAATTCTGCAATATCACAGTTGATAACATGTCTAGGCTCTGGACCTGCTTACTTCTTCGCTTTCGTCGAGCATCTCATCTCCAGCGGTGTCAGCCTTGGTCTCTCCGAGGAGCAGGCTACTCGTCTCGCCACACAGACATGCCTTGGTGCTGGCAAGATGCTTGTTGAGTCCTCTGATGAGCCCGCTCAGCTGCGAAAGAACGTCACCAGCCCCAACGGCACTACCCACGCTGCCCTCGTCAGCTTTGAGAACTCTGGCCTCAAGGAGATTGTGGACAAGGCTGTCAAAGCTGCTGCCGACCGTGCCAAGGAGCTTGGAAAGAACTAGACGGCTACCTGGAGGAGTGGAACTGTAGATGGTTCATAGAGAAATAAAAGTAAAACTGTTAACAAAGTATATTTGATGAAGTGTGTATTGGAAGACGTGCGTGACTATTTGATGCGGGACCATATTACTCCTTGAATAAGCGATGCGATAATGTCAACTCTAATACTTCGTTCTGTCTGCCGGAGAGGGCTCTCAGCCACGAGTCTCAACTGAAAATAACACATCTAGCTCAGAACTTAGACAATCGAATACAGTTGTAACACAGAGCGACAATGTTTTGGGCGGTAGGTATTCGCCCAGTAAAAACTACAAACCCATCCAGGATTCCCCCAACATGTCTCCTGATGCTTAGTGCTCTGGCCAACAGAAGCAACAGTCGCAGAGATCCTCGAGACAGTTCCTGAGGCACACCTGTCTGTCAACCAAAAGCTCAAGATCTCAATTGAGCAAGCGTTAGACAAATCAACTGTCCAAAGATTAAGCTGATTGGGATTCCTTCAAGTCTAGTGGCTTGATGGTTCTCTTCAAATTGAGACAAGTAACCCGTATCAATATCTAAACCGGTTGGATCGGAGCATCCCGTTTCAATACTAACTACAGCTGTAACTATGAACCAAGCAAGCAAGGTAAGGGTCAACGTGTGAAGGTCTCGCTCACGAGTCGGCCCGTATGGTGTTAGTATGATGTGAAACAAACTAAAACGCCGTAAAACCTGTCGTTGTGTGCCCAATAATCTATCTAGAGATATTAACAGGCCATTTACTGGTCATTGTCCTGCCTAATGCTCCTGCTAGAATGCACAGACGTACATTCGCAAGATGACCCAACCACAACTCATAGGGAATGTACACATCTGGTTAGTCCCGAACTCTCGCCTACACCCACAGAGATGTCTTCTATAGGGGTATGCGACCATTAGCCTCTACACACATCAAATCCTACTTGGCCAAAATTAGAGGAGGCCCGATTAGCAGCAATGGCATAATGGAAGATTGGAACACTTGAGACTGGCCTTCGAGGCTCAGGGGGTTCAAGCCCAGGCGAACCAGAGAATGCCAGGATCGTGGTATAATCTCTCATGTGATAGTGAGGATAGACTGCCACTGAATTGTCCATAAATGGCTATGCATGCTCACACGAGTATTTCTAATTTGCATGACACGATATGAAGTGAGTTATCTCAAGGCGAGAGAAGAAAGCTATCTAGATAAAAGGAACAAGCCCTACAAGAGAAGAAGAGAAAATAAAGACATTCGAACAACCACAAGTACCCCCAACTTTCCACCATCAAAACCTGCCAACATGTCATTCCCAATGTAGATTACATGAGAAACGACTTGGCTGCTGTTGCCCTCCTCCCGAACATCTCTGAATCTGGCACATAACCACTGTTCCCGCAATGGGCCAGCTCGAGCTCACCAGTTTCCAGATCCAAGACTACTGAAATCTTCCACCATATTCCCCTCAATTGCCAACTTCCTCTACCTCTGCATCCTCCTCCTTCTTCGTGCCGTGGCCCTGTCGACTTTCCCAAGATGAAGACGGGACCCAGTGAACCGACTTGCGAGCGACGCTGACTTCTTCGTAAAGCTGATCAACTTGCTCCAAGGTGAGCCCCTTTGTCTCGTAGATGAAGAACCAAACAAATGCAATGCACAGGAAGCAGCAACCGAACCACACAAAAAAGATCTTGGACTGCAAGTTTGCGTTTCCATCGCCATAGTTAACCATGTATGGCGTGGAATAAGCCAGAGCCCAATTGAGCAGCCAATTTGTAGCAGTTGTGATGCTCAGGGATTTGGCTCGTGTCTTGAGGGGGAAGATCTCTCCTGTCACCACCCAAACGAGGGGTCCCCAAGTCGCTGCAAAGATGGAGATATAGATGCAAACAAAGGCCACAGCCGCTCGTTGCCCGCCGAGATTCTTGATAAAGATCTCGCCGTTGTCGTGCTGACCGGTCGACAGAGTGCCACAGACAGCAACAATCAGTTGCGAGATAGACATGCCGAGGGCGCCATATAACAACATGGGTCGGCGTCCCCATTTATCAATTGCATACATGCCAGGCACTGTCGATGCAACATTGATAGCTGAGGTGATCATTGAGATGACAAAGCCACTAGACACACCCGAATTCTGAAAGTATTTGGTGCCGTAATAAAACTAGAAGACTGTCAGTTGACTCGAAGCTTCATAGGGGTAACTTTGTCGGACTTACGATGAAGTTGATGCCTAAGAGAATAGTCAGAACTGTTCAAAAGACTGCAGGAGATGCTTGAGGCTGGATTGTGCTCACCTGTAAGCTGCTGCAGTGCCTGAACGCCCATACCCGTGAGTTGCCTCTTTAGCATGGGAGGCTTGAAGCACTGGAGATAAGAGGACTGCCCAAGACTCATCTCAAACTCATGGTTTGCTACAACCTCATTGAGTTCATGTGCGACTGCTGGGGAATCGGCAGGCAATCGTCGAAGGCGGCTAAGAGACTTTGCCGCCTTGTCCAACTGGCTCTTCTTCACAAGGAAGCGCGGAGTCTCTGGGAGAAACAACAATCCGGTGAAGAGGATAAGAGACCAAGCAAGTTGCAGCGCGATAGGGATTCGATAAGAGCCTGAATCCTCCCGTTTTGAAGTTGCGTTGTTTACAACGGCAGCAAGAAGAAGACCGATGGTGATAGCCCACTGGTAGGAGCCAACGATAGCACCACGTATCCATTTAGGTGCTGTTTCAGACTGATAGAGGGGAACTTGAAGAGGATTAGCCGCTGTAAGACACGGATAAACATGGGACATACTAGTAGCAGAGATGAGGCCAACGCCAAAGCCAGCAAAGAAGCGTCCTGCCAGAAATAACGGAATATCCGTGGCGACAGTATGCAAAACAACCCCCAGGTTAAAAACCCAAGTCGAGATCATCAAACCAGGGCGACGACCAAGCCAATCAGATAGGAGAGGTGAGGCAAGGGCGCCGAAAAAGGTGCCCGCGGAGAGAATAGACACGATAGCTGATTCCTGAGATGAAGTGACGTTGGGGTTTCCATCAGCATCGATATAACCAGTGCTGAATTCGCGCTGCCAGTAGGGCATAGCCAGGATACCGCTAATGGTGCCAGTATCATAGCTATTGAACAGGTCAGTTAGTCACCTTGGGATTTCCGAGAAAGGGATGAAGTGGAATACCCAAAGAGAACACCGCCAAAGGCAACGAAGAAGCCCACGGCAATGGCTGGCCACGCTTTGCCAGGTTCATCCTGGGGCCTCGAAAGAGACGCTTTGCTAAGAAGTCCCATCTTCGAAGTGATGGATGGTGCTGAGATGGAAGATAGAGTATTGAAGAAGGGGGATGTCTTGATGCTGTGAGTCGAATGCTTGCTGTTGTAAGATGTTATGTGCTGCGGAAACAACCAGCCTCTTATAGATTCTTCGCAGCTTTGGGATTTACATTTATCTTTGGGCGAGTTCTGGTGATTGCACCCATGGAGAGACTGGAGCCTGTATTGGTGACTTGACCAATCCTTCTGATCGCATCTGGCCTTAGGAAAGACCACGACCAGTCGACAACGCTCTTCTCACATGTCTTCCAAGCCATTCATGGAGACCCACTGTGACTGAACTTGACTCTAGCTGGTGTTGATAATAAGCTTCGAGAAGCATCATCCCAAACCCCGGAGATATCGAAGCACAACGGTCTCGAATGGAGCCAATCATCTCTCACATCGCCGAGTAGTTCATGCGTTGGTTCAAACATTGTACAAATGAACCAGGCTCATGCGTCACTTCAACATGGATAAGCAGCTGCGACAGCGAAGCCGGGCGATCATGACCGTAGAATGTTTCTAGAAGGTGTCGGTCAAACCGGAGCTAACTTTAACTATCGAATCTCCGTCATCCGCATCTCTGCCCGCAACGATGCAGCTTTGAACTGGGGATGGCATCATGTTGGGTGCGGGGTTGGCCTTTTGGCTGTCATAGCTGAGCTATCATGCGGAGTTGCTTGCTTGGACCAACACCCACAAGATCGACAAAAATGAGGCCATCTTGGGCTCAGATAAGACCTGTTCTACCTTCCCCATATGGGGTAAGTGAGAAGCCCAAGCGAAGAGAGAAGGTTGGTAGAAGTTGAGCTACCTGCAGTGTCCCCATTTAGGACAAGGGATCTACCAACATACATCCTCGGAATTCCCCCGCACAATGAGGTTATTCCTAATGCGATTTAAGGCGCCGTTCAAAAACAAGCTTGATCAACACCACTTCGAACCTCGCCTAATCCCTACCAATGGCCATCCAGGTTGTTGTTATTTGTCGCGCCGACGGGAAGACGCGATGTAACACTTGCAAAGACAACAAGTGGATGCCTCTGACACCTCAAGGTGTCATCCCAACTTCCATTTGCTTTCCAGAAGCCTGTTAGCAGACACATCGCTTACTAGCGTTGTTTCCAGTGTCGACCGCGCTGCATTGCAGGAGAGCCACCAGTACATATAGCACAATGACGACGGTCCTGAAGTCGACTAGCACACATATGGCAATCCGAGAGTCCCTCCTAAGCCAATAGCATTAACCTAGAGAAGGCTCATTGTTCAAGATCAAGTCCTGTTCTATCCTCATACATACGCGTATCTCCACTATCAGACCCTTGCGTGTTGATCGTCATCTCCATTTGACCTGACCTATCGGATTCCAGACCATAAACACCCCGCCTTTTCACTAAGCGAATGGTCGATGCTCGACGGGCGCTGAGTGATGAATATCCAAGCTTGAGCAAGCGCTTGATCCGTGCTTCACGTCGCCTGCGGGAATTGTCAAAGCTCTGTGAGAACTATCGCATGGTGAATCACAACCAGGTTATGAGGGCATTTTGGTCCGGTAAGCATCATCTCCCCTGCATCTTACCCACTCCGAATCATCCGGTGTTACCGCATGGTACATGCCATATAGACGACTGTGCATGCATGGAACGTCCTGCGCTGTGCTTCTAGATCAACTAACTATAGCTCTAGCTCTTGAGACCCTAGTCACTTTTCTCGGGATGCCCTCTCAACGACTGTATTGATCAGGAAGCTGGTATTGGCCAATGTATTACTGACTCATAAGCACATTCGGTTCTGCCCATGGTACCAAAGTGGTAGTACCCCGGGGTTGCGACTGGAGAGCTTCATATGTTGAGGCCCATAGGCTTTCATGTAGCGGCGCTTAATGAAGGAAGGGTCACCACATGGGTTTCAGCCAGAGGATAAAGGCACTTTCATTTCTGTTGAACCTTTGTAGCGAGTTCGAGCGTGGTCCTATTCTAATAGGCGATTCTGGGGCGTCATGGAGGCGCCCTGCCTAAAAGCCCAGCATTAGGAAACCCCTTTACTCGTGTCGGAGCACTAATTATAGAATCGCCGCCCGCTTCCAAATGCTCAACTGTCACGCTCACGCTTTCACGATAGCATCTGTCATGGAAAACATCCCCACCTGGCCTCGGCATCTGGTTTTGTATCTGACTGCCAGGTCTGCTAAAAGGGAGCGGATAGTTCTGTTCCATCTTGTACCGACTTAGCTTATCTAGTGCGGTTTTGAAGTCATCTAGAACGATCGTATCGGTGAAGCATTTGAAGATAAATGCAAACTTCCAAAATGGATTGATGACACCGATCGGGATAACAGGTGTGACCGAGAGAAGATCGACAATGATGAAGATGATACTGAGAGACATGCTCAACAGTAAGAGACCGAACCGAGGGGATATGCGGATAATCTCTAGAGGCTTGAACTCATAACGGTATTTAATGTTCCAGAAAAGGTTAATAGCGGTAAAGATCCACCAGGGATCGCTGATATGTATCAGTCAAGCTACTCAGCAGTTCTTGGTAGTGACGCTTACCGGCAGACGGCCTCAAGGGGTCGGGTTGAGGAGAAAAGATGAGTATTAGGAGTGTTAAAGTACGTGAAATTGGCATAGATCTCAAGGACCCAGTACGGCTGGACCAGTATGATACTGCCAATATATATAGCGTTATTTCGCTTTGAAAGGAAGGGCTTGTTCTTCATCCAGGCGATGACGTTGTGCAGATTCCACGAGATGATAAGAAAAATCACCGTCGAGGAAAGATACCATCCCCAGGTCGGAGGATCGAAAAACGTAAAGAAACCATTTGGCATCGCTAGGAGGAGCTTGGAAATGTTGTGAGATAATTTTCTACTGAAGGCGATAGATGCTCACCTCGATCAAGATAAGTTTATGTAACATGACACCGCGTCGCATATTAGCCAAGGTGATACCGATCATGATGATCAGGGCGCCAATCATACAGCCTTGCGACCAAGCTTCCAGCGTGAGCTTCGCTGGGCTCGAGGGCCATGCCGCAGGGACTGACATTGTGACACAGGGCAGCGGGCTAAGACATGTGTGAACAAGAGACTGGTTCTACGATAAGGAAAGGGAGAGTAGCTCAGGGTGGAGACGAGACCGTGCATATTAATAGAGATCAACAGGACCCGAACGATTGACTTTACCCCGCCTTTGCTGAACCGCTAGTCTCCTCTGCTGTAGGCCTAAGGGGGGCCTAAGCAGAGTTGCTGGCCACTAATTTGCTCATCCCCACGCCACCGCTAGCCTGGGCTGGGGTCGCGGGGAACACTACTGTACGACGACGTAGCAGGGAGGGCACGTACTCTGAGTTTGTTTCTTGTACAGTGCTTAGCAGGTCCACGGGTTAACGGCAATGGCCAACCTGTGAAGGCTAATGAACTAGCCGAGGAGAAGAGGAGAAAGTACTCGTCACAGTTCATCACACCATACATCACAAATCAAATGGCACCAACTGGGGCCGGGTGACCACCATCACGACTAGCCCAGGCTAATGTCGCGCGATTCCTGCGGCACTGCAAAGTCGTAACCGAAAACACCGTATGAATTTGGAGATTCGTCTGAGCAAGCTTTGCTGATCTATGCTGCTTCGTCCAGTCAGGTGCATATGTCTGCAGCTCTAGAATTAGATATCTAATGACACAAACTATCATCCTTGCTGATAATCATTCCGCGGGGTGTTTGACTGCTGCGCACCACGTCCTTGGCCAATTAGGACTAGGCCATTTCGCTATACAGGTAAAGGCCCGATCACGACCTCGTCTTGATACCACCAGCCTTGACTCTGTCCATTTCAGCAGCGCTTCAGGAGGCAGCGTGCGAACAATTAGTCAGTACTCTCACAAGCCGCGTAACTAAATGAATCCAACGTCAAACTTCCTGTATCTGTCACAGCATGAACCCCGCTGGCCCCTTCATTCGGATAAATCAGTCCCGATAACACTACTACACCGTCGTTCACAAATATCTCCACTGAATTCCAATCCACGTATATGATCAGCTTGACGGTACTCCCTCCCTCCGGATTCGGCGCTGTGCGCACGGTATCGTACGCCTGCTTCGGACCCGCAGCCATGGAATCCGTCGCGGAACCGTCTGAGTCTCTGACCAGAAAAGCCTGGGAGTGTACAAAGTTGTAGCCGACAGTCGTGCTGAAATCCCCACCGGATTTAATGATAAACCGGACCTCGTTGCCCTCGTCGCCGTCATTCTTGGAGACCGTGGCGCGGATGATGTATGCCCCTTGCTCCATGTCCCCAGGGAGGGATGCAGACGCAGGATCCGTTGTGATGGTCTTATCGCTCACGGACTTTGAAGATCCGACAATCTCTTCATATCCTCCTATTGGGATACCGACCAAGGTGGGGGAGCCGTTGATAGTCTTGAGCTTGACCTCCCGGACCAAAGTCTGCTGGCCAGCAAAATCCGCATAATACGGGAGTGAAGCTGCGTATTCCCAGTTGTTCATCCAGGCAATGGCATAGCGGCTGCCGTATTTATTATCAGGATTCTCCCAGCTGACCGTGGCGTAGAAGTCAGGCCCGTCATCCATCCACTGCGGAAAGCTTTCTGTGGCCGTGAAGGCATTACTATCCCATTTCCCCGCCCAATATGCTGTACCGGTCGTTCTATTGTAGCGATAGCCGTTAGCGCCAATAGCGAGAATCCATGGGCGTTTTGTGCTGTCGCCGTCTAGGTCGATTTGATATAGATCTGGGCATTCAAGAGTACCCAAGTCTACGCCAGCGTTGATAGGCTTAAACTCGGATACATACGCCCAGGTCTTCAAATCTGTAGAAGTGTAGAAACCAATCTTGTCACCCTCTGCGAGAGACATAACCCAACGCCCCTCTTTGCTATCCCAAAAGACCTTGGGATCTCGAAATGCAGGTTTTGTACTTGGGCTTGGGTTTGGCATTACGGGATTGCCTTCGTAAGGGCTAAAGCTGTACCCATTATCGGTGGAATGGAAAAGAGACTGCTGTTGCAGCCCATCTGCCATTTGTGTAAGAATGGCCACGACGGCATTCCGGCCAAAGCCAGCAGTGTTGTTTACATCGACGACGGCGCTACCGGTCTCGATATCACCGAGTATAATCCCACTGGGAGGGTTCGGTTTGTACTTCTCCATCACTACGCCCCGACGAATCCAGTGCACCATGTCGGTACTTGTGATATGATACCATTCCGTACCTCCTGAACCGGGGTTTGAGCTATCAAAGTTGGAGTTGTATAGGTAGTAGAGATGCCATTCGTCCCCCAGGAAGAACGGACGTTGGGGATCACTCATCCATTTGTTCTCAGGCGTGATGTGATAGCTGGGTCGGTTGTTGGTTGGAGCAGGTAGTACTGCACTGGCATATAAGATGAACAACAGGAATGAAAAACGACGGATCGCCAGCATTTGCGAGACGAGTGTGAGAAATTCCAGCATGGTAGCGATGAATGCACGAGGCTTGAGATTATGATGCTTGCTGGCACAGCAAATAACGTGAATGTACTCTCATTGTTCATACTTATACATAGATTATTCACCTGGGATATGAGCAACCTGATTGAGGCCCATACGACGTCAGCTGTCACGAACCACGTAGTATTTCCCCACCAAACAAGTTCATTCCCAGCAAAGGACTAGTAGGGTGTAGCCCCAATGAGCGACCACCGTATGATCACAACATACAGCGGGATCCCCATTCTTCTCACAGCGACAAGGCGCGCAAAAGCGTCTATGACCAAGCAATACCATGTTGAAGGCTGCACACGCGGGGTGCAGAACACTTGGATCTTAATGATGCGGAGTTGCCGCCCAGCTAGGAGCAGGAGCTGGACCACGCTCAAACTACGAAGAGGTTGCTAAGATGCGGGGAAGTGATGGAAGAGGGAATGATATACCAAGATAGCTCTGGCTCCTTATTGCTCAGACCATTTGGGCAGGTGACAAGACTGAACCTTGTCACACTTTCCCGCTGCTCAAACTGATGAACGCAAGTTAGGAAGAGCCCTGTCTGTGTCGTCATCCGATGAATGCGCGTATGACTCGTACATGCTTCAGGCTGATGCGGGGTCCCTTCAGTAGAGGGGGTCTAGTTGGCACGCTAGCTGGTAGCGAGGTGCAGTAGTTGCGTTCTGGAAAGCCGCTAGAAACTAGGTACAGAGCAACACCCGGCTGATTCACATGTCGGTGCACACCTACTGTCACTAAACACACAATCTAAGCCGACATGGGCTCATCAACAAGGGAACAGGAGACAGCAGCGTCGTGATCTATCATCCTAACTCCACATCAATTACTCATAAATGGCTCATATAATTCTTGTCAACTGCAGGGGCCCTGTATGATCAGACCAGAGGCGAGGTTAGTGACTGAACCAGTAAGATGCAACTAATCGTGGCCATATACAATAACCACATGAATCGAAATTGACATTGAATTGACCTTGGGTTAGAGTCCACATCCCTTCTGATCTGAAAACGGAAGGTAGAATACTGCTCCTAGAGTCCGCATTATCCACATATCTCGCCCGGCTATTGAGCTACGAAGACTCATTACTGAAGCCATCTACAGAGGCGCTAGGGCTTCTGGATTTCTTCATGGCAGCGTAGATCCATCTTACCATCCAGCTTCGACAAAGATACACTTCCAGCTGGGCATCCTGGTATGCAGCTGCATCTGTAATTAGTCTAGAATTTAATCGCGCATCGCCTGAACCCATGAAAGAGTCACTATCCATTATCGACCAAGCTTGCTTCGGCCCTTGCTTCGGCTGAACAACTTACAGACAACACTAATTCCTTCACATGCTAGGTCGAGACGAGCAACTGTGATCCACCACTTCGATGTCCCAAGACCTAATGAAAGATGTATAAATCTTGCATGATTTCTTTCCCATCTCACTGCACATCAATCAATTCAACCCATTCAGTCAGAGATGAAACTCCAACTCTCCCTTCTTCTTCCTTGCTTGCTGGCAACCGCCAGTGCTACATCCTACACTGAGGACTATCGTCCTCAATATCACTTCACCCCAGCCAAAAACTGGATGAATGACCCCAATGGTCTCATCTATCATAAAGGCAAATACCATATGTACTTCCAGTACAACCCTACAGGCGACGTCTGGGGAAACATGTCCTGGGGCCACGCAGTCAGCGACGATCTCATGCGCTGGAAAGAATTGCCTGTTGCCCTCAGCGCCTTCGACTCTCCAGCAGGATCGTTGAATGAGTTCTACTACTCCGGGAGTGCTGTCTCTGATGACGCCATGACTTCAGGTCTTGGTCATGGCAAGAGGCCTCCTCTTGTGGCTGTCTATACGTCGCATTATATGTCAGATATGACCCTGCCGAGCAATAAATCTGTCCGGACCGGGCAGGAGTCCCAATCCATTGCCTTCAGCACAGACAACGGCCTTTCCTGGACTGAGTATCCTGATAACCCAGTCATCCTTGAACCTCCCAGCCAATACGCCGACCAATACCTCAACTTTCGCGACCCATTCGTGTTCTGGTACGGACCAAGCAAGCACTGGGTCATGGCCGTATCACTGCCCAACCTACACAAACTGCTTATCTACACTTCCAAAAACCTGACAGCCTGGGAACATGTCAGCGAATTTGGTCCTGTCAATGCAGTTGGTGGCCAGTGGGAGTGCCCCAGCTTGTTTGAGCTTCCTGTGGATGGTAGAAAGTCCAGAACCAAGTGGGTTATGGTGATCGGACTCAATCCTGGTGGCCCTGCACATGCAGGCGGATCAGGAACCCAGTATGTGGTCGGCAATTTCGATGGAACAACATTCACGGCAGATGCCAATAATGTCTACGATGCTTCTGCTCCAGAAGGCAGCGTGGTGTTTGAAGATTGGAAAGAAACCAGCTTCGCTGAATCAAGCTGGAAGCCAACTGGTGACTTTGTCAATCAACAGCCCAGCAACGGCCAGGTACTCACGTTATGGGATAAGGGCGATCAATCTGTTGGATCTCTCACCTCTAAGAAGTTTACTGTCTCCAAGAAATACATTGCCTTCGAGATCGGCTGTTGCAACAATCCGTACAATCCAGACACGTATGGAACAACTGCCGATCAAGAGACCGCCATCAATCTGATTGTGGATGGGCAGGTTGTCCGATCGACCACTGGCGTCAACGGGGGCGATGTCATATGGACGAGCTGGAACGTCGCCAACCTCATTGGCAAGACTGCATATATCGAACTCGTTGATCGCGCCACGGGAGGCTGGGGCCATCTTGACGTAGGCGAAATCGTCTTCACAGAAAAACCACTCCCGCCACGAGCGAACTGGGTGGACTACGGTCCTGATTACTACGCTGCTGCCACATACAATGGACTTTCCAATTACGAGCGCGTGGCCATCGCATGGATGAACGATTGGGCCTACGCAGTGGACATTCCCACTTCCCCATGGCGAAGCGCGATGAGCATTCCTCGGGTCTTGACACTTGAGACCCTAGACGGGAGAGCACGCCTGATACAAAAGCCACATCCTAACCTGCAAACTTTGGAGAGCAAAAGGATGCTGTATAAGAACCATTGGCGTTCAACGCGCACGGGCAACCTGACTCTCCCAGTGTCTGGAAAGGCCTTGGATATAACCTTGACCTTCGCTGCTGGCAAAGAGTCCAAGATGGTGGGTCTAAACGTGCGAATAGACGGTAAGAATTACGGCACCGCTATTGGCTATGACTTTGATACCAACGAGATGTTCGTTAATCGCGAGTCATCGGGTGATTCCTCTTTCAGCCCCTCGTTCTCTGGCGTATACTACGCTCCGCTGCCTGTCAGAGATGGAAAGGTCAAATTACGCATTCTGCTGGATTGGTCATCGGTTGAGGTGTTTGGCGGGCGCGGCGAGGAGGCGATAACAGCACAAATCTTTCCTCCGGATTCAAGCACGGGTGTGTCGCTTTTTTCTGTCGGCGTTGTGAAGGATGTAAAGATAGAGGTGCAGTCGGTATCGTCTGCGTGGAGAGGATCATATTGATAGTGAGAATCGCCGAGGGTGTAGGCGATAAGAAGAAGCTAGAAGAAATAGGTAACGGGAATCTCCTGTGGCTATCAATGCTAGACAGTTCGGACGAAGATGAAACTCTCATCCCAAATATTCTTTTATGGACATCTCTATCCTTCCAACACCTTCACTAAGCCAACCCAATAAGATGAAACAAGCTCTGAGAATGGGACAGCATAAAAAGAGGTGGCTTATGTTATATAGGATTTATGTCCGGTGTATCTCCACCTTGCTCAACTGGCTGAAGACCTCTCTATTTTTCGATTTTATCTAGCAGCAAAGTGTCTAATGGCTGGGTAGTTTACAAGGCGCTGGGGTCGATTGACCTTGGACCACCTCAGCCAGATATCCATTCGCCTAACATATACTTATTCATGCCTGCTTCCACATCTTCGTCCAGCTACCACGTCCCTAAAGTCGCGGAACCGTGTTCTTGAACACGTTCCCAGAGTCAACTCGTTGCTTAACAGCCATTAGGCTCTCAAACTCAGCCCCAAAGTTGCTCTTCAAATCCACCTCTCCGTCCTCCACGAACCCTAAATAAGAAGAGTCAAGGATATTCTCAGGGTCATGTTCAACAAGGTCTCTCCGTAAATTGAGGGCCCAATGATCCGCATCTTGAGCACCTGCTTCTTCACGAGAAGTGGCGATGATCTCAAGCCAATAGTGATCGCAGCGAGGTGAGAACACAGAGTCAAGACAATGACCAGGGTCTCGGTGGAACTGCATCGAGAAGAGAGACCCTGGACCAGGGATTGACTCGTTGTATTTAGCAAGAATCTGAATGGTCCTGGAGGTCAGATCCTTGAAGTTGAGAGTTCGAGCGCGACCGTATACTCCGTATCCAGCGAGCTTCTCTTTTTCTTCGCAGTAAGCAGACCAACTGTTTGTCTTGATAACCTCCCTCACGCAATTGCCTAGCGCGATAATTTTGGCCATCCACTTACGGCCTTCATCATGGTCGGTATCAGCCCAGAGGCACGAGATGGTGAAGATGTTGCCTGCGTGGGGAATTGCGACACCGGTGAGTTGGATTGAGAGACAGTTTGGGATGTCTTCTCTCGTGGCGAGTTTGTTGTATCCATTGATGAAAGAGGCCCAGGCTGCGTGTTTGTTGGTGGACTCGAAGACGAAAGTCCCCTCAAGGATCTAGTCAGGTTAGCAATGAACCTCATGCAGTTCAAGGTCAGACTTACCTCCTTCATAGAGTACACTTTAACAGTCATCTGAGTAATAATACCAAGACAACCGCCTCCACCACGTATGGCCTTCAACTCCTCTTCACCCGCGTCAACGAGCTCACCGTCAGCATTGACGTACTGAGCGCTGATGATCTGATCAACGCCCAGCCCATACTTGGTAGACAAAGGGCTGTAGCCTCCCAGCGTTGCCCAACCGACGTACCCAACTGAGGCATTCGATGCCCTTCTCTCTCATTAGTAACCATGAACCTGAACCGTAGTGTTGACTCACGTTGGTGTAATTAGCCCCTCAGCATCCAAAGCCTTCGTCAACTCCCGTGTGATGATGCCTCCCCCAATCTGAGCAGTTTTCTTGTCCTCCGAAATACTGACATGGTTGATATCACGCATATCGATAGTCAATGCACTGTTGACCTGGCTGCGACCCATACAGTCATGTCCGCCTGAGCGAACTACAAAGTCGACTGAGTGAGAGACGCAGAAACGGACGAGTTCTTGTACATGTGACGCATCTTGGGGTCTGGCAACGATGCTTGGAGAGCAAGAAGATTTGATGAAGCACTTCGTGACATCGGCCCATGCTTCATCGCCGGGGAATGTGAATTTGATGTTTGGATGCTTGGCGATGAAGTCTTGGAAGACACTGGAGAGGGTGTGTGAATTGCTCATGGTGGACAAGGTCAGATGATGATGCTGTGATAGAAGGAGTGTAAATGGATGAAAAATAAAGGCACGGTGGCTCTTTATATACTATTAGATCCAAGTTATCTCATCAAGATCCCTGGCTCAGGTCATTCGAGTCCCTGCAGTCTCTCGTGGGATTGCTCTGCCTCATTGGTCTTCACGGCATAGGTGGCTAACACTATGACAGGCCAAAACCAGCCTCTATTGCAAGATATTTGTCGCCAGATCTCGGCATTCGGAACCCGTTCGAGGCCGTCTTATTCTGAACTTCAAATGCGTTTCACGAGTCGACTGCGCCTGAGAGACACAGCATGATATGATAGCAAGATTGTATCAGTCACGATGTATCCCACCAATCTTAACATGATGACGATCCCGAGTCAATGTAAAAGGACGCCACTTATGTAAGTATATTTCCTGATCTGGGATTTTGTATGTCCCTCGCTGTTTCTCCCGATTGAAAAGTCCGACCAAGGCCGCGAGGAAACTTGGCTGAGATTCCGCGCTGACTCAGCGCGGAATGAACTGGAAAATGAATCGGGCCCAATTGCTTCTCTATTGTATATCAGGTGATATATAAGCTAGCCTAAAAGGCTGACGGCCGAATATCTCTTGGCAATGGCAGCCTAATTGCAGATGACATTTCCCTCATTGGTGGATCAGTAGATAGGGAAGGAGACATAAAAGAGACGGTCAGCTTGCAACATTTCCTAAACGTAATCCTTAAAATATTATTTAAAAACATTCTCCCAGCCATACCCAGAATGCCCTCTCCTACGCTCTTGAATCTGCCCACTGAGCTCATCACTCGCATCATCGACCTTACTGACCCTTCCACTCACTTAAACTTCGCCTGCGCATGCAGTCATCTCTTCAAGTGCGCGAAAAGGATCCTCACCCATCATCGAGAAGCCCGTAGCAAATTCTCCGTTATCTCAGACCTTGACCCCTCAACAATCCCTACCCTTCTACGCAGCGCCGCAGGTATCACCAGCCCCATCGACGCCTGGCATGTTCGACATATTGAGCTCTGGGGATCGAGGTGGAATTGGACCGAATGGAGACCTTGGTCGCTACGGAAAACAGCTGAGCAGGCTGGAGCACCAAGGGGAAGGCGACGGCATGCCTTTCGGAGAGCACCGCGCTTAGAATGGGTCATACCTCGATGGGAATTAGCTCACTACTTGAAGATCATGCGGGAGGAACTAGGATTACCGGAGGACTTGGTGGACTTGGCGCGCGTTGAGTTTGAGCGAGGCTGCGATAGCGTTATGCATATGCTTCTTATCGTGCTATGTCCTCGGCTAGAAAGCCTGAAGTTCATGTACAACCGACACGACAAGGTTGAGAGGTAAATAAAGGCTCTGTCACGAAAGCCAAGTCAGCATCTAATATATCGCAGCCGTCGATGTCTTCACTGGCTCACATTCGTTATGGGAAAGAGCTGGCTTGATAGCTCATGGCCTCCAGGTCTTCAAAGTCTCCGAGATGTTGCCGTAGGCTTAACATCAAAGACTTGTCTTGACGACGATGTTGTATATCTCTGGTACCCGCGCAGCTATTTCAGAGGCTTGATGAAACTTCCAACCCTTAGATCTTTGTACTTTCGAGGACTGCGACCACAAGATCGCCCCGAGATAGATGGTGAGGATGTGGTTGCTGCGAACACACATCCTGGTAACGACGGAGCACTCGAGTCTTCAACCACCATTAGCCTTCGAGATGCAGCTGATGCCCTGCCGGCGGGATGTTCCACTGTCGAGAATCTGTATCTCAAAGACACTGGCGACTACGACAATACTGTGGAGCTAGCTGCAGCGCCTAAAGCTCTTAAATCATACACTATTCATGGTGGCAGCATCGGCTTCTACGAAGTCAGCGACAGTGACATACAGTTGGAGTTTATGGTCCACGAACAACGCGAGTCTCTCGAGACCATCATGATGTACGAATCTCCCGAACTTCAAGGATATCGCTGCACATTGTATCGGCTTGGCCATGACATTCCAGTGAGCGACTGCACCAATTTGCGCCAGATTCACGTCGAGATGCTTGACTTTCTGAGATCTGCCTACTACATGTTTCCCTGGAGGGCCGGCGAATTTCAGGAGGTATCAGACGTTTGGGAAGATGCTAGTAAGCACCAAGATTGCGCTGAGACGATCGCCAGTTATCTCCCTCCTTCCCTTGAGGTCCTCATCGTGGGAAATTCCGAGGGGCTTACGCTGATGGAGATGGAGGAGGATATTTTGATACGCATAATACTCTCGAATAAGCTTCCATCTCTCAAGGCGATCTTTATTGAAGTTACAGAAGATGGGGGTGAGAACTCTTCGCTTGCGAGATTATATAAGGTTGGCTGGGAAAAAGGCGTCGATATCCGTGTTAAGACGAATCTCCAAGTACCTCGACATCAGATTCAGTTACCCATGGCACCTCAGGCTATCAGCTATCAACCAAGCCAGAATACTCAACAGTCTGAGTTTGATCCGTTCAGGGGTTGTTGGACAGAGGCCTCAGGGGATACGCAGATTCATGAAGAGACTGGTGACGTGTCTGTCGATGATGTGTTTGAAGCTTTGGACGAGGATGTTGAAACGGATGATGACTATCCTGACTTGTATCGTCAGTACTATGGTTAGGAAAAATGACTTATCTCGTTTATGGTAATTAGTAAAATACATGTCGGGATATGATGCTTCAGGTTAAGTCTGGCTTGGTACTAGGCCCAAGCAACTCCGATATAGCTATCTACACATCAATACGGAGAACGCCAGGGTTATTAACTACCTCGTGCATTTGCGGATGATGTTGGGTTTCTTATCTCAATCTCTTAGAATAAATCAAGGGTCTCATTTACCTATCTGCAGCAAGCATAACACAGACCATTTTACTTTACCCTCTGGCCTTGTTCTATCGGCACATCTGTTATCGTGAACCCTATCACCTGGGCTTCGACTTGACTCCAGACTTGACTCGCTATCCCAGTTGCATTGGAGCTTGCATTAAGCCTGTAGTGTTTGAATTCTGCAATACTCAGCTGAATAGGATTCTGATCTAATGTATGTAATAGTTACGATGTAATTCGTCTAGTGGTTAGGGAGACTGTTGCCTAGCCGCATGAGCAAGTTTGCGTATATTTTCACCAGCACTAAAACAATCCTGGATCTTTGCACTGAAGATAGCTTAACAAGACAAGTTGAGTTATATATAAACCCTTTAGTAAAATAATAATTATAAGACAGTATTATCAAGTAACTAAAATAGCCTTATTCCTTATAGGGCCGGAGTGCCTTTGGTGGCTCAACCCAATCAAAAGTTCCAACTGTCTTGGTCAACCATACATCAGCCGGGCCTTTCGCACCAAAAGGCCTTTCCCCGCTGAAAAGAGTGCCACTAAGGAAGGTATGTGGGAATCCTGGATCAAAGGTATATGCAGATTCCACTTCGGAAATCTCCTCCGCGGTCAGTTCAACAGCTAAACCCTCAATACTGCCCTGCAACTGCTCTAGCGTGCGGTTGCCAAGGATGGGGAAGACATATGGCTCCTTCTGCATTACATATGCCATTGCGACATGGAGCAGCTTGACGCCCTTGGTGTTGGCCACTTTTTCCAAGACTGCGGACACCTTCTTGTCGTGCTCGGACACAGCAACGAACTTGCGTCCCGGGTTATGTTTCTCCCGGTCCTTGAAGCTTTGGGCAGTCTGGAAACGACCCTGATTGAAGACACCGTAAGGTGCGACGCCCATGCCCTCGTCTCGGCACATAGGCAGGATATCTCGCTCAAAGTCGCGTAAAGCAGCACTCCACATTCCTTGATAGACCACAAAAGGACGTAAAGCATGGTCGCGGGCATACTGGTTAGCCTTGGACACAACCCAGGCTGGCGTGTCAGAGATCCCTAGGTACATGACTTTGCCAGCTGCAACCAGGACGTTCAGCGCATGCATCACTTCAGGAATCGATGCACTATAGTCCCACCAATGGAGATAAAACACATCCACGTAATGTGTCTGTAACTTGTCGAGTGAAGCATCAAGGGACATTTTCATTGACTTCGTGCCGTTGCCGCCGTAGTTGGAGTGAATGCGATCAGCCCCGAGCTTGGCAGTGTATTTGTTTGAGTATTTGGTCGCAAGCACAATGTCATCCCGAACGCCGCGCGAGGCCATCCACTCGCCCACCCACTTCTCCGACTCGCCGTCATGATAGCCGTTTGCCGTATCGATGAAGTTACCGCCCTCACGATAGAAATGGTCGAGGATAGAAAAGGCAGTCTCCTTGGAACACTCGCCGAGGCTAGCTTCAAAGGCCTCACCGAAGTTCATCGCTCCTAAGCATATAGGAGACACCCGAACTGACGCGTTGGGTGCTAGTTGACGATGGCGGGCGAGCAAAGACTTTCTCGCATTCTGATTCTCCATTGGTGCTGATAATTCAAGGAAATGCTACAATAGACATTGGGGCAGCATTGTAGTGAATTAAAGTATATATATATATATAACGCCAAGGTAAAGATATAGTCTCCGGAGATAGGTATCAAAAGGGTAATGTCTCGGTGGATTTAAGGTATAAAACCCCGAAGACATACATAGAGCTAATGCAACCGGCTGATACGAGCTAAACCGGATTCCAGTACACTAACAAACTCAGCCCGATGGAGACAGCCCGATGTGTTCGGCAATCCTCGAAGGTTAATGAATCTTTGATAGTCTGGCCGATTGACCCTACGTGATTCCAATACCTGGTAACCCTGACGAAATTTGAACCCCCGCTCGATCATACTCAGAGTGACGCCATTCTTGAGACCAGTCGCAACAACTGCGACACCTACGGCTACGGCCATCATGCGTGACCCCACGCCGTGGTGCTTGTCTATAACGAGGTCTGGGGTGGGATCGCGTCCCTGTTCCTGCCCTTCTTTCCCGACCTGTATGGTTATAGCGACATCAGCGGTTACGTGGGCTTGGCGGCGGCAAAGGAGGTCGCCGCTAAGCATGTCAAATACTTAGGCAATGTTCCTTCTTGAGACACTCATCAGGATAATCGAGGATATATTTTGAGCATCGCAAGAGCGACTGATAGCATAGTGTACGTAGCCTTATCCGGATTGGAGGTATTTTGGCAAAGCTTTATTTTCTACGTGTTATATAGCAAGACTCATTAGAATGCTAGTATTTGCTATTCCCGTCAAGCCCGTCTATGCAAACTCTCTACGTGCTAAAAAGCTGAAATGAGCCACTTTACTTATGTCTGGATTACAGGTGCTTAGGCCTGTTCTATGGCTATCAGGCATATTTACGGAACCTTTTCCCGCGTCAAAGACAGAGAATAACAAATCGGCCTAGCCTAAGAGACTATCCGATATATAATTGCAAGAACCAATCTCTTTAATCTATCCCTATATATATACACTGAAGCATCATCTCTTTATGCTGAGCTTAGCTGCTAGTTGTCATATACTCGGCCAAATTGTTGGCAGCCATGAAGTCCTCCCACTTCATCAGATCAAGGCCAGGAAGCTAGATGGAATATCAGAGATACAAGACCTTAAATACATAGTCCTTAGAGTAGCTTACCTCTTTAGCTTGAATGAACTCAGGACGAGCATAGATCATGCCACAATCTCGGAAGATCAACAACTGCTCCGTAAAGTCCAAAGCGCACATGTCGTCCATCTTGCTCTTCAGATTAGACTGGAACTCCTCAGAAGATAGCTCTTTATAGTGTATATCGATGTCATATGCTGCAAAGAGTCAGTGTCTCGGCCATGGTCTATAGGCTATAGCAGGAGTAAGGACTTGCCGGATGCCATGGACTTGATCTTGTCTCCTTCTGAGATGGCCTCAGAATAGAAGGCAATTTCTTTCTCGAGACATTCGTCAGGATGATCGAGGATATACTGGACCAACTTGCCGGTATCAGAGATGGCGACATTCGGAAGCGGAGTTGTCTCAGGCAGAACGAAGGATCTCAAATAAGTCCCATCATCTTGCTGATTCCAATGTCAGCTCATCCACTGCTAAGTCCATACGACAACGAACCTTGATAGGAAGGTAAGTACGCGGCTGCGTAAGACAATTCTCAAAGTAATTTGGAAACAGCACCGCAGTCGTCTTCTTCCACAGAGCAGATTTCTCAGTCCGAATGTAATCTGTAACCGCTGCTTTGCTCTGCCAATGATAGACGTGAGGATACTTCCCATTCGAGAGAGTCTTGGCGTCAGGCAAGCTCGCCCAGATGATTTGTTCAAGATGAGGTAGATCAGCTGCTATATCCATGATGCGCTTGCCTTGTTCTTCCTCTTTGGCAGCGGACATGTGCTGCCAGAAGTCTGTCATGGCGAAGATGGCGTTGGCGCCTTGGAAGGCTCGTCGAAGACTTTCGGGGTCATCCACGTCTGCTTGGTATATTTCGATGCCAAGTTGCTTCAAAGCTTCGGCTTTGGGGGAAGAGATGTTTCGGGTTAGACCACGGATGTTGTACCTATCCTGAGATTTGGCAAGTGTTCGGACAACAGATCCTCCCTAAGTAGGCAATGTCGTTAACTTGATTGCTCCCTACCAATTGTGTAAGCAATCATACCTGAAGGCCCGTCGCGCCAATAACAACCACAGTCTTCTTGTCTTGAGTCATAGTGAGATGATTTTTAAGGTAGGAATGTAAGTCAGATCTCTAATGATAGATTCTGTACTGATAATTTCTTAGGGACTCCAGCGGGCGATTCACCCTTTTATGTATCATGTTGGAAACATAATTGATTCCACAGTCAGTGGAGTTCTGCAACAACTTCACGGGCTCCAGTCGGAATTGTGCGACATTGATGTCATAGACCTTCCAATTTCCCGCTGAGTCAGCGCAATGGTGATGCTCAGTGTCCACCAGTGCCGGACTCATGAGAATGCCGGAGACCGGGAGTAATATACGAATTACTAACAGATCATCAACCTCGTCATTTCCCTTGTAGCAATGTCTAAAATCCTTGTATGTGGGCGAAGAGGCCCTGAAATGTTGCTGTTGCAGAGAGGAGTATCTCGGATGGCGGCTCATCCCGATTAGCGCCGATTTGTCCAACTGCCGGCTCGGAAAACCCGAGGCGCGATGGCTGGTAGTCATAAATTTTCTAGCTTAGGTACTCCGTAGTAAAACACAACTTATCATCCCTCTCCAGAAGCGACATGCGAATAACCAGTAATAGCCAGTCATAATGCCGAAATCTACTAGAGGTCGAAAACCGCGGGCTTGCGACTCGTGTCGCCGGAAAAAGGTAGCCTTTTGTCCACTGCCTCTTCCGTGCTTGAGTAGTCAGGCCGCCGCACCGGTCCTCAGTCGTTGAATCGAATGCTCTCATGCCAATTCTGGAGTTTGCTAACAGGTTAATTGGCTAACTCGTGTATAGATTCAGTGTGACCGAGCTGTACCGCAGTGCGACTACTGCCAACATCATGGCCTGACGTGTTCCTACAACGAAGCTGCAAAGACAGGGGGATCCGCACTTCGGTATACGAAGTCCTCAGACGATAGCTTCCGGCTCTTTACTGACTCATTACAACAGATCTCGGCTTTCAGGGTTTCCGAACTCCGCATCACCGCCTTGCCAGCTGAGTTCGTCTGAACAAGATGATAGAGAGCTCATTCATCGTGGTGAGGGTCCTTATCACCATATCCCGTCTTCAGTTTGCTAATGCAAGGTGCTTTTGTCAGCGAGCGATGCTCATGACCGTAATCCAACTTATCTAGAGGGCTTGCGTTTGGTAAATGGTAATCCGCTCTTTAGCCCCGAAGGTCAACAATGGATAAGAAGCAGGACAGGCTCGACCATTTCATCAACTATCATTGACAAGTACCGTCTTCCTTATCTGTGCTCCACAAGACCCCCTCTTACAAACGATAACCACAAGACTCTAAAGCTTCCCGATCGTCAGGTTGTTGAGGAGCTGGCAGCGCGATTTTGCTCATCTACCCAGTCTCTTGTCTTCCCATTGCTGAGCCTCGAACGCTTCACCATGAGGACCTTGCCTCTCGCATACACATCTGTCACTAAACGTCATGCCATCAGTGCGAAGTGTTGTGCATACGGGGTACTCATTATGAGCGACATTTTTGGCCTTGACCCAGGGGATGAAATGGCTGATATTAGTTGCTGGTGTCAAAGATATGCTTTGGAAATCGAAGGATCAATACCCACGATTTTACGTGAGATGAGGGTCGACGGGCTTGAGTCTTTGATGATGCTCGTAAGTACCAATTCTCCAATCTAGCAAATCGGCCTAACTCTTGACTGTGCAGATGATCTTTAAATACTTCATGGGTGACTTAGAATCCGCATCATTCCTCGTTTCAGTGACTTCGCGCTTCTTGATTCAACTCGGCGCCCATCTATACCCTTCTTCTTCAGGCGCTTACGATAAACACAACGATACTCACCATATACGTGACCTATTTTGGGTCTGCTATTGCATCGACAAAGACCTGTCTCACAGGACTGGTCAACCACCTACCATCAACGATGATCACTGCGATCTCACACTACCTCCCAACTATGTCCAGATGCAGAGCTCCAATATCCTAAGTTCCAGCCCATGTCTAAATCGCAGCTCCTATACGGTGCCACTCTATCCATGGGACATTCGACTCTCGGTCATGAAGTCAAGGATCTACAATGACCTCCACTCGATAAGCGCCTCCAGGCTATCGGAAACCGAAATATTGAGAAGGATTCGGCATTTGGACGAAGAGTTGGAAACTTGGAGGGTGACTCTACCATCTGATCATCGGCCGACCTTGTCGTTCCTGGAGCAGACACCTGTTGATGCCCATACCAATACGCAGGCCATCATGCTGCGACTGTCATATCACCACTGCGTTATTCTCATTCATCAAGCCCGATGCAGAATCTTCCAATCAAATCAACCCATCGACAACTTGATAGACGATGGGCACAGGATAAACTTTCAGATCCTCATCGACGCCTCAAGATCTATCTTGATCTACTTGGAAAAGGCATTGCCTGTCCTGGCCCACGAGTGCTTCTGGTGCGTATTCTTGACACATCGCTCTAATATTCTGCCGCCACAAGACTGACATTGTATAGGGTCATCATCTTCTATCCGATGACTGCAATCAGCACCATCTTCTCCGTCGCGCTCCTCGACAACCGATCAGACCCAGAGAACGAAAGGATTAAGCTATTGCAAGGCTTCACACGGCTGATCAGGCAAATACCCATCAAAAGGCTTACAGTCGCGGAAATATCACACTTGGAATTTATCGAGGAGGTCGTGGAGGAGGTAAGTAGATTAGTGTTACTCGTATCTTGAGCTGGTGTCTTTGAGCCCTCATTCACTGCCAAGTCACCCAGGTCGACCAGATTAGCCTACAGCTTACCGATCACGGCATAAAATTATATTAGAATTACTTTATTATAACCGATC
>JAAOAR010000234.1:0-44487 GCA_013395995.1 Fusarium pseudoanthophilum
TCGACTTCTGCCACTCGGTCAGATAGATCAAGCGTCTCGGTAAAATAACACATTAGCTTTTTTTCCCTTCCAGGCAGAATAGACTCTATATTTTTGTGGTATTAATGTCTAAGTTATGGGCTAGAAGTGTTATTTGCAGTTGAGACTTGTGGCTGTGAATTCATTCCGGCAGAGAGAACCGAGAGAACCTAGCAGGGATAACCCACCAACAAAATGTTTGTTGGGTGCTGTCAGGTGATGACTATGAGTTGCCTTTATTATAGAACCAACGGTCCCAACGTCAACGGTCTCACGTCTCACGTCTTGCGAAACATTCATCTCCCGCCACTAAAGGCTTGTCGGACTTCTGCAATCATCTCCAATAACACCTATTGTACCTGCATTCTTCCAGTAGCACTACCCTAGAATGTCGCATACCTCAGGCATCACACCTTTATATCAGGTGTTCAAACCACCTTTCACCATAGAATCGCCTGGGTACGAGAAGAAAGCGAATGAAACCATTCCCCGACGACACCCAAGGGCTCGAGATGGCCTGATTGAACGCCCATCAGCAGATGTTCGCACTGTTTTCGACATCATACGCCGCAGCGCACGACTGTTCCCCGATAGCAATGCTGTTGGTTCTAGGAGGCTGATTCAGCTCCACAAAGGAACACATCAGTTTGACAAGAAAGTAGATGGCAAGGTGCAGAAGGTGGAAAAGGAATGGACATACTTTGAGTTATCAGAGTACTCTTTCTTGACGTACAAGCAGTATGAAAAGCACTGTCTTGAAGTCGGCTCAGGCCTACGAAAGTTGGGACTTGGACGAGGCGATAAAGTATTTCTGTTCGGGTCCACGAGGTATGAAAATCATCTACAGAGCGTTTTGATCACAGTCTGACCAGCTCAACTTAGTGCGCAATGGATCGCTATGTCGCATGCTTGTGCTACCCAATCCATGTCAATCATCACAGCTTACGACTCTCTTGGATCGAGTGGCCTTGAACACAGTCTCGTCCAAACCCAAGCTGAGGTCATTTATATCGACCCATATCTGCTCAAAACTGCTTCAGAGCCTCTTAAGAAGTCAAAGGTTCACACTTTGATCGTGAATGAAGCATCCATCTTTGGCGGGGCAGAACTCCTGGAAGATTTCAAGATCTCACATCCAAAGATCAAAGTGATGAGCTTCGATGACCTTTGCGAGGCTGGCCAGAGAGAAATGGTAGATCCTGTTTATCCTGAACCCGATGACCTGTATTGTGTCATGTACACTTCAGGATCTGGGGGCGTTCCGAAGGGCGTGCGCATTGCGCACCGCAATCTCATCGCAGGCAGTAAGATCACGTCGGTTTCCTTCTCGATACTCGGTGCTGATGTACATTCTAGTTGCCGGTCTTTACACTTGCGTCTCCGACTGCGTCACTCATAACGACGTCTTACTTGCATATCTTCCGCTTGCCCATGTCTTGGAAATGGCCCTCGAAAATCTAGGGTACTATTTTGGTGGCGCCATTGGCTACGGCAATCCACGGACCCTCTCCGACACTTCTGTGAGAAATTGCGCTGGAGACATGCGTGAACTGGCCCCTACAATCATGCCCGGTGTTCCACAAGTGTACGAGACTATCAGAAAAGGTGTCATGAGTCGACTCAACGCAAGCGTGCTTCTGCGGACCTTGTTCTGGCGTGCTTTTGCATACAAGAGCTTCATGGCCAAGCACAAGCTACCTGGTGCTTGTCTGCTTGACAGCATCGTTTTTGGCAAGGTTCGAGAGATGACTGGCGGCAGAATCCGCTTCCTTTTCAATGGTGGAAGCGCTATCTCTCTGTCGACCAAACACTTCCTGTCCCTTGTTCTTGCTCCCATGTTCACGGGTTATGGTCTCACTGAAACCTGTGCAAACGGATCATTAGGATCCCCCCTTGAGTTCACCTTGCATTCGATAGGTACAATCCCGGGATCCATCGAGGTGAAGTTGGTATCTGTCCCGGAATTCGGCTACTCTGCCGATACGAAGATACCCCAAGGTGAGATATTGATCAAGGGCGGGCCCGTTATGCTAGGATACTATGAGAACGAGGAAGAAACCAAGAGAAGCTTTACTGAAGATGGTTGGTTCAAAACCGGAGATGTTGGCGAGTTCGATATCGATGGCCATCTTCGCGTGATCGACCGCATCAAGAACCTGGTCAAGTTACTCAGTGGCGAGTATGTTGCCCTAGAGAAGCTGGAGGCGATCTATCGGGGTGTGCAGGGCATCATGAACGTCATGGTTTATGCCGACTCTGACCACTCCCGACCTATTGCTGTCGTGATGCCCAACGAGACCTCTCTTATCCACATGGCCCGCGAGAAGGGTATTGATGAGCATAGCATGCACAGTGATCCTCGGATTCAAGAGGTTCTTCTCAAGGACCTGCAAGCAGCTGGGAAACGAGGCGGCCTATCGAGTGCTGAGATTGTTGCTGGCATAGTGATAACACCAGAGGAGTGGACTCCAGCAAGCGTAGGCTCACCCATCTTCCGGCACATGCATGTTGCTGACTTAGCTACACAGGGCCTTGTCACTGCTACTCAGAAGCTTAATCGGCGGGCTATAAACACCAAATATAAGAGCGAGATCCACGAGGCATTCAAGAACGCCTGAATGTTTGTATGTATTATGGACGAAGCCACGCATGTAGCTCGGGACCCAAGCTCTCGGCAGTGCTTGGTAGTTGGAATGTTGTATCTTGTTGGATCTCACTCTGTACGTTTGAAGAACTGTAGCCTCAAGTTCCAAATACTAAACTATTTTACCGGTACCTTTGATATGTAATTGTTCCTATAGAATGGCTACACCCACTTCAATATTTGAGCAGGTAGTAAGAATGATGGCGCAAATGAAGCTGTCCCGGAGACCCTCGCCGTTAGCTATCTCTGAAGTCAATGAAGTTCATGTCTGGGTTCATAACGCAGTAGAATCCCGCCATGGAGAGTGAAATCCGATTCTGGCGCCCGTTGGTTCACTTGTGTGTCAGCCCATACTTCCTGGGCATGCGCACACGATCTGAAATGACACAAGAACTCCTCCCGCGAGTACACCCGATCCCTATCATTAAAACCCCAAGGAGGGTCAAGACCTCTGATCGTGCGTTCATATTCTTCAACGTGGAACTGACATCCTTTGCAATTCATCCCTGTCTCCGCCCTGTCCTGAGTCAAATCATACCACGGAAACGCGGTAGCAGCCATATATCGGTAGCAAAAGTCATGTCTTATTTCGTCGTGGGATTGATCTTGCGGTTGATGCGATAGTGCCGACGTTGGGATCACGCGAGAAGAATCAAGAGATCTCAGCTTTTCGACGACAGGCTTGGCTTGTACGAGGTATCTGGGTCTCTTGACGCTAGGCCACGGCTGTAGAGAGTATTTGCCATAGACCACTCGTAGTTTAGGTCCACAAATCTTTTCAATCTCCTTGCTTGAGCTGTGCACTGCTTTCGCGAACACTTTGGGTACCGGGATAGGGAGAACGTGCAGGTCGACAGAGATTTGCAGGCAAGTAAAGCAGCATCGCTGGCAAGTAATAAGATATAGGAATGTTGCAAACTTTCCGCAGAGCTCACACTTATTGCTGACGAGCGCCTGATAGAAATGGGCAATGGTGAAAACATGACCTAGCTCTGCCCTTAGCAGTGGTTTCAGTCCCTGAAGTCCATGCTTGACCACAGTTTTGTACTCGCGCGATGCAGTCGTTATGCTGCGTGCACGGTTGTTGACACGTCGAAAGCGCAGATATGAGAGAATGTCAAGTTCTTGAAGTATCATTAGAGTTAATTCCTCTGGCAGTCGGCTCAGGATACCGAGGCTTGACAATAAGACGCTGCTCGGGGTAGACAGCAGAAATGGTGCATCGATCTTTCGCTCATTTGTCCGTATCAGGACCCTGTCGAATTCGCTCCTGTGGTATGTACAGGCGTCGATAATTGCGTCTCCATCTTCTCCGATGACCGGATTAGTTGCCATTACTGTTGATTTCAGCAACGAGTAATGCTTGATGATGAAGGTTACGCGAAATGAACTGTCAGGTATTCGATCCGCAAGTGAGTCTCAGATGAACTGTAGGTGTAAGCGCTTAGCGATCTTATATTGGGCCTGCCATCCATTTATTAGGTCAACGTTGCTCGGCTGTGCATAAGTCATAAGCGAAATCATCAAGGCTTTCCCCGCATTTGGGCTGATACCAGTCGTTGGGCGACTCCAGAGGTGTCTGCCTTTTCAGTCAGCTTTGGTCCTTCACAACGACCCTCCTTATTGGACCATGCATCTCACTCGCAGCCAGAGGCGAACCAGAATCATTAATATTCGAGTCAGATGCAATTGTAAATTCATGACTCCATGTAAGGCAGAAACTTCTTCCTGCTTTACGAGCAAACAGAATACGCCCATTTCGTACTAGGGCTTACGACCACTCTGCTACGCCGTACAGCAAGGAAGCCAATTGTGATCACTGCCCAACAAATAGAACAATGAAGCTGTAAGAAATCATCTGCACTTTTCAGTCGCTAGTATCTAACTATGCGTTTCCGTTTATGGGGGGTCCCCAAAGTGAATGGTCTCAAAGACTCATAGACCAAAGAAGCTTGTCTATCCCACCGCCGTCATACTGATCAGGTATATGGTATTCTAGTGGAATCACATCTTCGATCCAACCCCCATCTTGCTCTTTGATCTGCATGGCACTCTCCCGTGATCTCTTCAGTTCATTAATGATACGTGACATGGTCTGAGCATCGTATAGACCCTCCCTTCTGTGTGATGAGGCAAGCATTTGAGCAGCTCTTGTAGCCACTGAATCGTCTGAGCATTTGATTGCCAGTGCGAACAATGGAGCTACAACTCCAGTTTCCAGCGAGAAATTGCGCCGCGGAGTCTTGGTAGCACTGGGAGAGGCGTTGACCTGTATGGTATGCTCGAGCAAGGTCTCAGCGAGATCGAGTATGTGATGAGCGGCTGGATTGGGCGAAGCACCAAACACGCTGTGATCTTGAGGGAACTTTGATTGCAATATCATTTGGCAAACGTGGAAGTGTGCCAGAAGTGTTCGAATCCCGTGCAAGGTTTGGTCATCGTGTTGATCTCTGTTCTCGAACTCGTTGATGTCCTCGATCCAGGCATTGTAACCCTGTTCCAAAGAAAACCTCTCTTCCAATATTTCCAAACTCAGCGACTCCTTCGCTTCCTGATAGAATTCGGCGTTCTTGTTGACAAAATGATACAACCATGCTTGAAGTTTGACCAGTCGTTGCTGAGCATCTTCCAGCCCTAAGAAGCCTTTCCGCGTCGTCAACAGGCCAAGATCTGACTCTTCACATTTGTACTCTGGTGAGGCAAGGATTGGTATTCGGTCGTCTTCGAAGAAGCTGGCTTGCATGTCCAGGCGTTCGAAAATAGTGGTCATGCTCTCGAGGTCCTTGGAGCCGTCGGCGACCTTCTCACTTTGAGCAGACGCCAGGAGCTTGAGGCCGTTGCTGAGATGTTGGAGTGCGGCATTGCGGTCACCGATGGCGCTTTCGCAGCAATAGAACAAAATGCAGCAGACCAAAGCAGTCCTTGTAGCGCCGTCTGAAGGCTGAGCTATCCGCTTCCCTAGTGATCGTAGAGCTTTGCCGTACAGACTCAAGGTTTCGGGACTGGCTACCGATGCTCTGTCAGGACTTGACGATATGTAGTCTAGGTGGAGTGAGCTCATAGCAACCAGGGCCTGCCGCACCACTAGATCTTCGTGTCCAGCCTGGAGCACAGTTTGAGACCAAAAGTCCGATGCCAGAAACCCAGAGATATCCTCTGCTCCTTGGACGCAGAAGTAGTGGAGCAGTCTCCGGTCTTTCTGGCTTCCGGGAATCTTGAATGGGATGGAGTAGCTGGCGATGGGCAAGAGAGCTGATGATCCTGATATCGTAGCTGGGCTGGATTCACTCTCGGAAGAGGCCGATGCAGCATCGTAGTCACATATCCATCCAGATCGAAGACATTTCGCGCAGCTCGGCTTACTCTCATCACACTTTATCCTTCTTTTACTGCCAGGATGTTAGTTACTTGTCACCCCTCTTCTTCTCAAATCTGAAAATGATTGATAAGAGAAAATCATAAGTATACTGACCGGCATGTTTGGCAGCCTGTTCTCCTCCTTGGAACACTGCTTCTTGTTCTCTTCTGAACAGCTCGTGCATCTCGCGAGGCCATTGTTCGGTGTTTCGTTGTTCCCCGACTTGGACGCTCGGCGGAACTCTAGGAAATGAGCCGTAAGCACTAGCGAACAAAGCGACTGGGGTGCTTGCCCGTCATACCCTGCCATTTACCGGCGCCCGACGCTTGGAGAAGTAGCGAAGTTCATAACCATCCAATATGTACGGCGTACAAGATGGAAGTAACAAGAAATTATGAGTCTCTCATGATCGCAGTGCGATTGATCTCAGCGTGAGCTGGGACTAGTCTATGAATACTTATCCTAAAGTGCTCGAAAGATCCTATCTTATCAGTTGCTTCATTCCGTTTTAGCCGGATATTATGGATCCTTCGATCCTTCGGAATCTCAGCTAAACTCCTTGCAGTGTTCCAAGGAGGCCTCATCACAACACGTGACACTTCTTGCAATTGAATTGGTATCAACTTCGTCTCTCGGATAAAAATACTGATATGACTCGATTAATTCCGTGAAGGGCTCGAAATGGAACAGTCAGACGCCAGAATAATCAATCCGGGGATCTCTGCAACTCCAGTGCAGCAAAGTCATGACATCGAACTTGAGACAGTAAAAAACGGCAAGAAAAATTCATCATCGAAAGATGCCGAAAAAGCGTTGCAAGTTAATGACGGCACGCAGCCGAAGCAGAAAAAGTCTGTGGCCTTCAAATTGGCATTCATAGGTTTGTCTGCTACACTATTCGTGTTCCAAGTAGATGCAACGGCACTTGGCATTGCATTACCGGTAAGATCATCTTCATCTTTCGTACTCGTCTCATCACCGCTTTTGTACTGATATTTGTACCAGACAATAGCCAATGACCTTAAAGGCTCGAGTTTAGAGTCTTTCTGGGCCAATCTATCTTATACACTATGCGGCCTTGTGATGCAACCGGTGTGGGCAAGCATATCAGACGCATTCGGCCGAAAACCGCCACTCTACGTCTGCATTGGACTATTCTTTATTGGATCAATCACCTTTGCTGTGGCTCAGAACATGAAGACGATAATCGTGGGCCGTGTGCTCCAGGGCTTTGGTGGCGGTGGTATCGATGTGCTTATTCAGGTCATCCTCGCCGACATGACAACACTCGAGGAACGATCAAAATATCTGGGTCTGATGGGTATCCCAAATGCAGTGGGCAACATTCTTGGACCATCTGTGGGCGCATTGTTCTCTACGTATGCCACTTGGCGATGGATCGGATGGATCAATCTCCCCATTCTTGGGTTTGGAACACCCTTGGTGTTCTTCTTTCTCAAGTTACGGCCTGTCACGATGGATGCATCGCTTGCTAGCAACATCGAACGCCTTGACTGGATTGGAATGGGTCTCGTTGTCTCTGGTATCACTGTCTTTGTGTTGCCGCTAAGTTGGGCTGGCTCCTTGTTTCCATGGGCCGCATGGGAGACTTTGGTTCCAATGATTCTGGGTGTCTTGGTGCTTGTCGCTTTCGTCTTTTACGAAGCGAAGCCTGCAGCACCAATCATGCCTCATCGGCTGTTCCACTCCATCACCGCCAACATGACATTGCTTGGAGGGTTCATTCACGGAGCCATCCTTGTTTCGTTACTCCAGTATCTGCCTCTGATTTTTCAAGCCGTGTATCTGGAAACGCCGATCAAGTCAGCTGTCTTCCTGTTGCCAACGTCTATCATCAGCGTGTTCATTGCAGTAATCTCTATGATGATGGTACCATTATTTGGAGGCTACACCTGGCTACTGAGGCTCTCATGGGCCTTACTGGCTCTGGGTACTGGTATTCTGTCAATCCTAAACCTCAATTCGCCTTCATCGATGCTCTATGGACTTCCTATAATATGGGGAACAGGTGTTGCTCTTCTTCGGCTCAATCTTCTACCGATGCAAGCCAGCGTCAAAAATGTCGAAGATACAGGCGTTGCAATCGGGCAATTTCTCACGATTCGTATGTTTGGAGGTTTGATCGGTTTGACCATCGCCTCTGCAATATTCAACACCGTGTTTGGAAAAACTATCGCCTCAAGCTCGTTGCAACTTGCGGGGCCTCTAGCACCTTTGGAGGACGCATCCAAGGCCGTTGCCTTCATCAAAGAACTCAGGTCCTTGAGCATTTCTCAGAGAACACTTGATGAAGTGCTAAGAGTCTACCTCGAATGTTTTCGTACGATCTTCTACACAATGGCGGCCTTGGGTGCTTTGGGGCTGCTGACGTCAATGTTTCTTGAGGAGATTGACCTCAAGAGCCAGGACCGTGGCAATCAGCGTTTTGAAGACTAGGATATGGGCCAAATACCATCTAATAACCAGTTACTGAAGAGACAAAGCCGTTGTTCTTACATCCCATAATGACCACTTAAGGAACAACAACTCTCATATGATTCAACGATAATAGACATACTACGAGATAAGTAATTATAATTCCAAAGTATTCTGAACCTGACTTTTCTGAAAATATCAACGCGTTCTCCTGAGGTCAGATCTAGTCATGGTCGATGCGGATGACAACCTTGGCGAAGTGCTTCTGCTCCTTCAGCTTCCTGTAAGCCTCCTTGGCATCGGCCAGCTCAAAGACCGTGTCATCGTATACAGGTTTGAGCTTCTTCTCGTCGATGTATCGTACAAGATCCTTGTACTGATTCTTGCTACCCATGAGGAACCCACGAATAGTGCACGTGAACATAAGAGCCCCCATCATGGGCACGACCTCAGTGTCTTGCGCAACAGCGCCAACGACTTGGATAGACCCATAAGGGCGCACTGCTTCGAGTGACTGCTTGAGTGTCTCATTACCGCCGATATCCACAACCATATCGAAACCTACTCCGTTAGGTGTCAGAGATCGCGCCTCTTTGCCCCAACCAGTAGCATTCTCGCGATAGTTGACAACGTGAGTTGCACCAAGCTTCTTCAACTTCTCTGCCTTGTCTTGAGATGAAGTAGTTGCCACGACGGTAAGCCCAAAGGATGATGCGAGTTGCAGGGTCGCTACACTGACGCCTCCAGTTCCCTGAACCAGGATCCAGGTGTGTGGTCCAATTTGGTCTTTGCCGAGTTCCGAGAGAGCGTTCCAAGCTGTGATCCAGGTGACGGGGAGAGTGGCAGCCTGAAGCCAATCGAGAGACTCCGGCGCATGAACAAGAGCGCCCTCCGAGAATACTCCATGGGTACGAAGCGTTCCTTTGGTCCCCAAGCCGAGCATAGCCGGTACATCTGACATGTTAACATCGGCATTATTGCCTCTCTCTACTGCCACGTCTGGTGCAGGGAAAGTAATGACTCGATCGCCAAATTTATAGTCTTTGACAGAAGAGCCAACCGCTTCAACTGAGCCTGACCCGTCACATAACGGGACCATTGGTGGGGCGATAGGTCCGAATTGCTAAACTTTGTCAGTTGATGTCAACGCCGACGATTTTGGACATCTAGATACGTACAGCTGATGCAGCAATGACGAGGTCTCGGTAGTTGAGACTGGCTGCATGGAGTTTGACTAGAACATCACGTGGACCTAACTCTTCTCGAGACGTGATGGGCACATTGGTCTCATACTTGAGCGACTTCTCGAAGCCCTGCTGATCGTTGAGAATCCACTGCCTTGCCATGAGGGCTGTTGTGAGTGTCTGGAGATGAGGAGTTGAGATGTTTTTATTAGGATGAAGAAGTATATGGTTAAGTATGAGCGGTGTCCTTGTGTTTAAATATTTGATTCTTGATAGATGCATTCCTTACTTGTTGTTGACTCAGCCAGCGGAGAGTTGCGGACCTGCGGGGCATGATAACAAAGCAATCCGCAAGCAGGAGCGGAACTACCTACAGAACTTACGACACCTGTCTTTTACTCCTTTATCATACTTAGGCATTCCTATGTGCCGAGAGGCTGATCCGAGGTTCCTTGATTCTCCTCGTCTTACCCTGAGCTTTCAGATCTCCATCTTGCCATCCCGTCCGGGCCAATATCGAGTTCCATCATACATAACGCAAACTCGTCAACATCTCCGGGTTCCATATCCGCCATGACCTTGCCATGGTCATTCCTGCACATAAAGCCAATGTTACTCTCCGCACACATCTTTGTCCACGCGAACGCTGATCTCGCTTCCCAAAGCCCCTTTCTCGTGGTGATGGGCAAGGTCCCGTAGCAGAGCCCAGATTCAGTCTTTAGCAACTCATAGCCTGATTGAAGACCCATGGATACACACCAGGTCCTTCGAACAGATTCTGACAGTACCCAGGAATGCCAGAGTAGTTGCTCAGGGGAGAACTGCCCCAAAAGCAGCGGCAATGTGAAATATTGAGGGCTCACGTTCGTGAGATGGTTTTTGACAATCATATCTCCATTATTCGTCGCCTCGAGAGCATCATTCATCATCTCTTTCGTCCAGTCATGCAAGGTCTGAAGATGGCGCTCCGCCTTGTGACGTTGGCGCAGATCACCGTCCAGTAGTCGAATCGTGCAATAAACCAGGAGTGCTTGTACACGGCTTAGGCTATTCAGAATGTCTCCAGATGTGTTTTTGTCGCCCTCAGACACCAATAACCTCTCAGCCTTCTGCTCTGCAATCCGGAGCACCATCTCACTGGTCTCCAGTGTCCTTGACAAATATGAAGACAGTGCTGTGAAAGCATCGCTGATACAGTCAGGGAGACTACTTCTGTAAAGTTCATGATGCACGAACACATTACTTCCGCTTCTTGTCCAATCGCCCAGCCAGTCTCTTGTTTGGTATAGAAGCCCCCGGATCATGTCCGTCGTGAGATGCGCCCTGTTTGACTCTTCAATCGGGACTGCCCTCCAAGATTCTTGATCGAGGAACCAAGCCACTTTTAGGTCTTCTAAAGAGATAGTAGCCGGAGTGTTATGATAGTCCATATGACTGTCCACTCGTATGTCTACCAGCTCAGACCAACTGTCATCTTGGCCTGATTGCAACAACTGTGGCTCTGGCAAGGCTGCCGACGAAGAAGCTTGTCCCACGCAGTTCTGTGTAGCTTGGTAGACAAAGGTATTGGGTAAAGGCTCATAGAGACAGTCCAAGCCGCGAAGGTCACAACGGCGGCATTTGGGCTGCTGCTTAGTGCATTTTCTCTTTGACGATTGACAGGCCTTGCAGGCTTTCACCTCATATCGAGTGAGTCCCACCAGGCTCATCGTTGGTTCCGTGGGAAAAGAATTTCTGATTCTCTGCTATGGTAAGCGCATGGTTGTTTGCGGAAGGTGAGGCTTGCTTAGAGAACGACTGCTGATGAGATGCTGCTCGTTACGGTTAGTCTTCCGCTGCTTGTCTCCACCAGCTGATTAATGACATTTGCAAGCCGTGAACTTGATTTGGCTGAGTATGGGGACATTCAATGCCAACAAAGACGATGAGGCAGCTCGAAAATACAATTTTTGGTCAACATCGGCATTTATGTTCAGGAGACAACACAGCATGAACGACGGTCTAATTGTCCATTTAATCTTGTGGTATCGATGATTTACTGAGTGGGGTCATCTCGAAAGGGTCCAAATACAAAACAGAACCAGCTTGTTGGCGTATCTTTTTATTCTGCGACCTGCATCGGCCAATGACGGCCGCTCGCAGACAAGTAAAAAACGCCTTTTGAACTAATTCTAGTGAAGTTTGAGTCAATGTAATAACGAATCGATTGTTTCTTTGAGCTGCGAAGCATGACCAGAACCTCTCAGATCTGAAACAGTATAGAACCCTGACCAGCCAGAACAAGATGACGAGAAGCCGCAACCTCCTCAAGAGAAGCGAAGAGCTGTTTAAATGTAGGTTTTGCATTGTATAGCTCTTATGAAACAATGCTAACTTCTGTGTATTGCTTATGGACTTCTAACTACAGACGCGACATCCAGTTCTTGTAATCTCCTTGCTGCAGCGTAAGACCTGATAGAGAAAAGCCTCTAGAATATGACGTTTGTGCCTCCCTGCAAGGGTCTAAGAAGCTCCAATGCGCGCCCACCAAGGCGAACCGACTCAGCACGACGTATTGGAAGCATCTCCTCACGTCTCAGGAGGATACGAGAGTCATGTTCTAGGTTTTGCGCCTATCAGCTTTACGCTGTAGCAAGGCGAATACAAGAGCGGAGTCGATGTCGGGTAGTTCTGTCAGTCGAGACCTAGAGTGCAACAGCAATTGCCAAAGCCACAAGGCCTATCCAAGGTTCAAGATTTCCAGCCACGTCAACAACTACCGCGGGCTCAGTCGCCATCCCTGGAGTTCCACCATCAGTTGTGGTAACACCCATACATGCACCGGCATCGCAAGTGGCTATTGGTTGTTGGTACGATGTCGCCATTCCAGCTGTTGTATCAGGTTGAGGGGTTTCAGAGTCTGAAGCCATCTGGGACTGCTGCGGGGTTGATCTCGACTGAGTTGTTTGAGTGGTGACAGAAGCAGGGACAGAGCAAGCAGTCGGAGTGACCAGTGATCCCCCTCCATTGAAAGGGTTGTAGCCGAGACATTGGGCGTACTGTGCGGCACAACTGGCCATATTGGCGTCTGGTGCGGTGCGACAAGTGTTATAGTCATCATTACACTCTGTGACACAGTCGTATGTTTCAGGTATACTGGTGTCTGCACTAACAGCAGGAGTCGTGGTATCGATGCTAATAGGAGAAGATGAACTCCCGCCATATGCGGGTGCTGAGGAGCTGGAAGCGCTTGAGCGCGTGTTGATAACAGCCGTCGACTCGACAGCTGCCGTGTTTGAGGCACCTGTAGCGCCTCTGGAACATGCTGACGGGGCCGTGATTGAGTTTGATCCCAAAAATGGATTGAATCCCAGGCATCTTTCGTAGTCCTCTGCACAAAATGCTTGACTTCCATTCGGCTCAACTCGGCATGAGTTGTATGCATCAGTGCATGCAGTTGCGCACTCATCGCGCTTGTAAAGGCGCGCACAAGCCAGGCCCGAAAGAGCAACAAATAAAGTGACTGTGGACTTCATTGTGTCATGAAGTTGATGTTCAGTGTAGAAAGCGAGCGGCAGTGGAGAGTGGTATTGCAATGTGCGGAACGTAGATCCTGGGGGAGTCTATACTTATATTCATCTCCATGTAACTCAATTTATAGTATCTGGTCGTCTTGAGTAGGTATACAAAATTGCTTTGCAGCGTTGGTTTGTTCCTCAACTGCTAGCATCCGAGACATGGTTCTCATTCATGCCGGTTGCGTCTTATGCCATCGGCAATTGTCGATTGGATGCAGCTAACCGGATAACATTGGTTTGATAGTTATTGAAGTCAAGTGGCACAATTGAATTCTATGCTAGCCAGGTGCAGACTTGTACTATTCAATATGAGGTTTTTGATCTGGCTGTTTTCGGTTACTGGAACGACGCCACCAACAATTCCGAACACATCGCAGAAGCCACGTACTTACGTCTTTATATAAAATTAGTCCTTTGTTACTACAGCAATTAATGCTCCAAATTGTAGAATGCTCGAAAATGTCAGTGTTATGGGAAATACCAGGTCCTGCCCCGGTCACCAAGCCCATCGACCTGAATATTTGAGCAGGTTCAATGCAGTTCACGAGGGACAAGGTCGAGGCTTATTCAAGGGTCAACATTCGATAAATTCAATAAGTCTGTCTCATTTTCAAGCCTTCTGGCAATCCTATAAAAACCAAGAGTAAATCGTACATCCAAACTTACCTTGTTATCTACCCATTCCTACCGTCATATTCCAAACACATGCCACCTAATACTTGAACTTGTCTTATAAGGTAGCACCCGCAAAAATGTCGTCCCAAGGATTGACGGGGCGATGGTTAGAGCCATCAGACTCAAGTACCGACGCATTACGATTCCCAAGCATGGGGGTCCTTGATGGAGTGAAAGTACTTGACGTCGTCGAGGTTGTGCTGTAAGCACCCCCAGAGAATTCATCACCAGTTACAGTCTCAACAACCGAAGTGGTGTACTTACCTTCTCCGCTGACCTCTTCGTACTCAGACTTCCAAGTACGAGTAGTTTCGCCACTTGGTAACTGCATCGAGTCAACAGGGGCCTGCCCTTCATAAAGAACATGCTGCGCGATGTCGGCATTTGGACCTGGCGATAGACCCAGACCGGCGTTTCTACGAGCAATATCTCTAAGGTCGTTGTGGATACTCATAACGAACTCCATAAACTGTTCATCGTAGTATGTTAAAGATCCAATGCCCCGTGAAGCTCGAATCACCTCGACGAGGTTGTCGAGGAATCGGAGCTGTCTTTCTGGCTGGGCGCGAGCAGCATACGCAACCAAGACCTCAAACTCGACGAATGTCAAGCCGACATCTCCTCCAAGAGAACGCACGATGTCATTAGCTGCCTGGCTCATGACGTCTTTGTCAGCGTTTGACCACTCTTCTTGCCCGCGTTCCGTTGCGATCGAGAAGGCCTCTTCAATGATAGCAGCTCTGTCGATGCTAAACTTGTTCCAGATAGATTCCATGTTGGTGTTTGAAGCTGGAATAACGATTTTGAGGTTGGTAGAAGTGGTCAGAAGATTGCAGGTGGAGATGGGAGTGTTTAGAAACTGAGGAGAGTAAAAATGAAGGATTGGCAGGTCAATATGGTTCCCTTTTTATAGTCCGAAGCTGTTACGGTTCTGTGCAATGAATTGGGATGCCTTCCAAGTTGTTCACAGACTCTCCATAGATTGTGCAGCTTATTCCTTTGTGTCTATCTGATCACTGACAACAAAGATTGTTATTAACTAAGAGTAACGCATTGTTTCCTAGCCTGTCCCTTTGAACAACGGTGAGGCACGCATAATTCTGTTCAAGTCGGTGAGTAAATGTCAAAAGAATTCCAGTTTGATGGCTGTTCTGCTTTATGCGCATAGGGAATAACGGCCCTTTGTGCTCTTTACGCGATCCTCGGTTTTTTGGCCTATGATTTTACAGAGCAATACTCATAGAAATGCTTCTCTGGATGGATCATGATCAGTCTCACAGCCTTCTCAAAGGATCAGCTAGCATGGCTCAGTTGATAACTTCGAAATCTCACGTTTTGTACTCCAAAGCGACAGCTCTGATTCTATTCTGTTTTGGCATTATCTGACATTAATGGGCAAACCTAAAGTCCAGCCTCTTGTTACCTTCATCTTTGGTCGTTCTTAGATACTCATCCCTCTCTTCATCCGACATGGCACTCCAGATGCGTTCTCGAGTCTTATTTCGCCATATGTAGTACCCCTTGATGAAAACAGTCATCACAACGTTCCAGCCAACGAGTGCAAGAAGAACCTTGTTTCCCCGTCGGTACAAAGGCTTGTCATCGTCACGATAGATCTGTGAGTACTGTTAGCAGCGTACTAGATAGCGATGAATGGGGGCTTAGGCTAACCTGGGATGAGATTACAGAGCTGGCCTGGCATATCATGTTGTACATGGCACTGCCCACTGTTCTAGTGCGAACAGAACCAGCGTTTCGCGACGTCAAGCTGACTGCAGAATTGTCAGTAAAGAAAACAGAACTAAATGAATGTCTGATCCGCACCGTTGATTGAGTGAATGTAGGGGAAGCCAATCATCAAGATTGTCGCTGAATACCATGCCCAAGGGCTAGCATTTGCAGGAAGCAGCTCGAGAGTCAAGAGCAACACAAAACACCAGAAGGAATAGTACAGCAAAATGACCATTCGGTTGTTGATTTTCTCCGAGTACCAAGATATAAGGATCAAATGCGCGAGGAAAAGAACATATCCAGGAATGGTCAACAGATTCGTCTCGAATGTGCCGAATCCCAAGGCCTTGAGGTTGAGGGTTAGATAGGCAGTGACGGGGTTGGTGGGAACCAGCATGGTCCAACTGATCATGTATAGTGGCCAGAGATCATAGTCCATCAGTGCATCCCAGAGGAGCTTGAGTGTAAGACCTTGACGGTTATGCATGCCTCCCTGTACCGCCATGTCAGTGTTGCTGTACTGGGTGAAAGCAGACAGTTCACTTACCTTGCCTGGATCGTCACGCAAGACACGGTTGACCATGATGACTTCTTCTCTTTCCGTGAACCAGCCATCTTTACCACGGAACCAACTAGCTGTTTGTGTTGGGCCAGGAGGTAAGTAGAACCAGGATACCACGCCGATGAGGAATGTCAGTGTACCTTCTAGAACAAACAGCCAGCGCCAGCCTTCCCATCCGCCGACCGAGCGCATATGAAGGATTCCATACGCCAAGAATGCAGCGACGATGAAAGTACCATTGGAAGCACAGTAAAAGAAGCCGACACGCATTGGAAGCTCTTTGTTGGTATAGAAGTACGACAGGTACAGCAGAGCATCTGGAATGAACCCTCCCTCGATAAGTCCCAGCAAAGCGCGAGTTGCGTAAAAGCTTTGCTTGTCTTGGACAAACCCTTGGCAGATGCCGATGATACTCCACGTTACCATCTGAATCGGGATCCAAACATCAGGGCCGAGCTTCTTGGAGATCATTTGTGATGGCACTTCTGCAGACAAGAAGCACAGGTAAAAGATCATCATGCCGTAGTTGTAGTCGTTGGTGTTAAGGCCAAGATCATCGAGCATGCCATCACTCAGAGCCTGTGAGATGTTGCCACGGTCGAGCTGTAGCGCAAAGAACATGAGGCAAACCCAAGAGCAGATTCTCTTGTCTAGCTGGAGGGCAGCAAGCAGGTCAGTATAGCATCAAGTTGCCAACTGAGGATGAGCCTACCCGTCGGACTAGTTTCTTCTCCTCCTTCTCTGTCCATTCGGCAGTTGGGTCATATCGATGGATACCTTCATATTCTGGAATAGGCTTGTACAGCTCTGTAGCTCCTCCAGACACAAATGTGTCGCCGGTGAAGTAGGCGCGCTTCTGTGTTGAACCGTAGTCGTAGTCGGAATCGGACGCCTGGATGATCGGGTCGTCGATATTGGTCGACTTCTTGTCCGCCATATTGCGAGGGCCGAGATGCGAAATGTATCGGTACTCGGTCAGCTACAGCCTATCGGTCTGCCAAGCTCGGTATATAAGTAGCTCGGGGCATTTTTATAAGGCCCATTGTTATATATCGTGCGCTGAGGATTAAATGGTGCAATAGTATAGATTGTCTGGCATATGGCTGTCTAGTCTGGTTTTTCAACTATATATGCAACGCATAGACGATGGCGCAATCGCCCGGAGGATATGTCTAATCTCTCCAACATGACATTGGCTGAAAACTCCAAATCCTGCTAGATCGTATGCCGATGTCCCGCATGTTCGGTGGGTCAACATGGACAAGAGGATGGAATGAGACATGAAACAGATGACTTCCGATAGAGGAACCAGTCTTACTCGCGCACTTTGAGCTCCGCAGTACCATTAAGGCCGCAGTTGCATCCTTTGGGAAGCGGTGGCTCTGGTGATCAAGTCGACATGTTCATCAGTTGGTCTGTCCCTTGAACGCGTGCGAGGGCCACTCGATGGCGTCAACAACGCTACCGAGAGTTTCTCCGAAAGAAATAATTGTCGTCTTTTATTCGTAGTAAACGAGCTTTTCTTACTCATGCCGCTCTTCTTTCCAGTCTCGAGGGGCTTATATTCGTCCTTTTGTCTTCCTGTTGACCATGCTTCGGCAGCAATAACAGCAATCAACAACGGCGTCCTCCGGTTCAGTGAGATCAAGAAACTGTCTCAAAAGGTGGAGACAGTCACGAAGGGAGCCACTAGGAAACGAGGTCCAGTCTCCCCGGTCCCGATCCGTCGCCTGCTCCATTTGCTCCGAGATGTTCCAGGCACCCTCAAGACATTTCAAAGGTCAGAGTATTCCCTGACAGATGGAAGGGTGTTGAAATACAATTTTTTTACAGACGAACGGAAGCTACAAGAATAAATTGTAATAAAGCGTAGACAAAAGTAGTTTTATCTTCACGTCGTTGGCAGTTTGCTCCGGTGTTTGTGATGCTGGTTAATTGCTTGATCCTCTGATTGCCGTCACAAATTATCAACACAGAAAAGATCACTGCACATTGACACAAGCGATGAAAGGATTACGTTGTTGCAGTAATCGAAAAGCAACTCTCTTCAAATATCATCCCAATTTCTCTCAAATGATACAACCAACCGGAGCAGGCATGCTTGAAGCCAACATATAATACTAATTCCCAGAAGTCAATTGCCGACACCCTACCCTGGAGACAGCGTTTGTCTCAGGGGAACGCAACTGAGGCCTCACTGAAGCTCCGGAAAGCAACCAATCAGAGCCACGCCCGGTTAGCTCAATCGGTAGAGCGTGAGACTCTTACGAGTACGCGATCTCAAGGTTGCGGGTTCGACCCCCGCATCGGGCTGTTCCTATAAAAACGATTGCGAGCAATAGCGAGGCATCTCTTTTTTGCCATTTTGCACTTTGTCTGGGTCCTTTACTAATAACCCCTTTCTAGTGAAAATGATGACATATATAGTTCTGCGACAGGGCGGTGTTTGTTTTTCACGTCAGCCCCACAGTTGGTCTCAGGCGATGACAGTCAGAGCAGCTCCAATGCGCATTGAGCCTCAACGATTATTCAGAAAGTAATGACACAGAACGGAAACGCACTTCAAGTAATTGAGCGGGGACTTAATCACATTTCGACTCGTTTCAATGAATGTAAATGGCACTCAATCCGAGCCAGTTCCACTGACCGCGTCATCTTGGTGGGTTGGTCAAAGGGCCAACACCGCTAGACCCTCAATATTCGCATTCAATACGAAAACTATCTCCAGAACCTCCTTAAGAAGGTCGAAATGTCCGTTGCCCCCAGAAGAATCTTTCTGATCTCGAAGCCTTTGCTTTGTCAGAAAACTCGTAATTGTTCACTACAACCTTTTTGTCCGTTCTTGACGTCGTTGTTCACATACATATTGTTATCCCTCTTTGAGTTTTCGTATCCGAAAATGAGCGGAGATGGACCATACGGACCTGTTGTCAACGGGACTCAAATCGTCTTTTTCGAATACTTGCCCAACAAACCAGCCGCCATCTCCTTCGTTGTTCTCTTCGGTATTGCCACTTTCGCCCACCTGGTATTCCTCTTCATCTTTCGGGCCTGGTTCTTCATCCCCTTCATCCTTGGTGGCATCTGTAAGTAGACCCAATACCCTTGGGGCTGGCACATCCTGACACAGATCTAGGTGAGATCTTCGGTTACTTCGGTCGAGCCCAAGCCCATGATACTCCCGATAAAGCAGGTCCCTTTATCCTGCAGAACGTCCTTCTCCTCGCCGGAACACCTTTCCTAGCCGCGACGATCTACATGAGTCTTCGGCGTGTTGCCACGGCACTTGACTCCCAACATCTTTCGTTTATAAGTCTCCGATGGTTGACGAAACTATACGTCCTTATCGACATCGCATGCATCGTCAGCCAGTTCATAGGCGCCATCATACCGGCTTCAGGCGAACCAGATGGCATCACTAAAGGTCGAACTATTCTTATTGCTGGTTTGATAGTTCAACTTTGCGCCTTGAGCATCTTCATTCTCACGTCGCTGTATCTATACATACGCATAAGACAAGAAACTGGACCGTTCTTGGATTCGTCCCTGGTACGGTGGCGCCGATACTTTAGAACTATAGAGGCTGTGACGGTCATCATGATTATTCGAAGTATTGTCCGTGCAGTCGAGTATCTTCAAGGGCAAGGGGGGTTCGTCATATCTCACGAAGTCTTCATATACCTCTTTGACGCCTTACTTATGTTCCTGGTCATGCTCTTATTTTTGATCGTTCATCCAGGACGGCTGGTCAAGAACGGTACAGGGATGAAGTGGAGGGGACAGACGCAAATCAATGAGGCGGCTGAGGATATCATGCATCTACGGGAGTATCGAGCTTAGAATGTTCCAGTCGATTAAGAGATCGAGACTGAGTATCATTACGTAAACAGAGTCAGATTGCAATGCCTTTTGAGTGGTTCCAATATACCGATAGTGCATTCATTGCAGTCTTTCAGGCAATTGCAGAGAACATTGAGCGGAATCATAGCGAGATTGTTTAGACCGGATGAATACTACAAGGGAATATAGATTTTTGATATAATGAGTTCAACCCAGCATGCTTGTTTTCAGGCATCTCTGACAAGTCTGACGAGGGTGTCGCGGTGATGTCGAGGTCGATTTGGGGATGGAGCGCAGTGGAGCGATAAGCATCGATAAGATAAGATAAGCCATCATACCCCGCTGTTCATTGGCCGATTCCTGATGTCATCTCGCGACAATATCAATTTTCAGCCTTTGCTCATCTCATTGCTGGACCATTTTCAACACCACCAGCACAGCCCATCATGTTTGCTCTTCGACGGATCATCGCCCGCCCTATGCTGCGCGTAGCGACGCGTCAGATCCACGTGACGCCGCGCCGCTTCGCCTCTGCCGATCAGCCACCCAACATGCAGCAGCTTGAGTCAATGATGAATGACCCTCATATTCGTGAGACGTTCGAGAAGCTGAGCCGTCATCCTCCGGCTATTGAGGCCATGCAGAAGATGGGCGACATTATCAAGAGCAAGGGTACGGAAGTTTGGTGAATCTATTGCGACCTCCGCTGATTATCTGGCACAGGACTTGCTACTTCAGGGCCACCGAGCAAGATGGACATCATGAAGCTCATGATGGATAAGGAGTTTCGCGATGCTGCTACAAAGGTATTTTTGCCGTCCCACTGTTGAATTGTGTGCTAATTGGCATTGTAGTTGACGACAGAAATGCAAAATGCTGGTGTTGAGATCAACCCTGATGTGAGCTTTCCTGCCTGCTTCATTCTTGCGCACGTCACTGACAATATCCCTAGGTCTTCATGAAGATGATGCAGGGCGAGAAATGAAGTTGGTGACTTCTTGCGGGAAAGTGTTAGGTTTATAGTATCAGCCATGATAAGAGTTGCGATGGCTCTGAGAACATAGTGTCGCCAGCCCTTAGATATCGAAGAAGCCAGCGTATGTTATTCAGAACTTGAATCATATTGTCGTGCAATATCACGAATGTGTCAGAGCTACATGGGAAACTGGATTATTGTGAATTGCATCATGTGATAATTGCATACTCAGCGACGAGACATTGAAATTCGTAACAATCGCCTGGTCGATTGATCCCCGGGCCATATCTACACATGTTCCATTCTATTTCGGGGCAATACTTCTCATGCACGTCGATCCGAGACCCCGGACCTTAGCTTCCGACGGGCACCATCGGAGTCACCGCTCGATAGTTTCATGCCAAATCCCAATCAAGAAGGCACAAGAGGTCAAAGCTGAGAAGGGAAATTGAATGCGAGGCATAGAATTGACATGAGATTGTTCTCTCTGCCGCTCTGACACCTTTAAATGAGTATGTCGCAGAACCAAGTTTTCTCACCGGCTCAGCAAGCCACATATCTGAAACAATTCGAAATGAGATTATCACTAAGGGAGTCACATAACTTGATCAATTCGCCAGAGAAATAACAGAGATATTAGACATAAAAACAAGGTTCTAGAGCAGATTACTGGATTGGCTGTCGCTGGCAAATGGTAAAATTGCGGGATTTTGCGTTCACGCTAGCCCAGGCCCCTTGACTCTCCTCCCGTCATCAGAACACACGGCTTAGAGGTCTAGGCCACAGCTGAACTCTCTCGTGCTTTAGGAGCCAATCAATTTTGTCACTCCCCTAGTTTACAGCTGCCTATTGAGGAAGCTGGTCCCAGATCTTCACAGGCAATCGCGACTTGGTCTGGCGTTCGCTAGGTGATCCGAGCTAGTGAGAAGCTGAACCAAGACATGCATCGTAGCCTAGGAAACTTCCAGGGGAATTGGCGCCGTTGGTCTTGAACATTGGTATGAATGGCGGTCGCTTGATTGACGGTCAAGTGAGGGGTGTTTTTCTTTGGAGTAGGATAACATACTAGCTCGTGCAACATAAAGAGACAAGTGCCCATCCTGCTGTTCCGGTCCCTTCAGTCTTTATTGATATTTCCATTGACCTACGCCTGCCTATACCCCAACAATTGATCCACAACGGCAAGATGAGGTACTCAATCACACAGCTTACAGCTGTCCTCACAACTCTATCCACAACAGCACAGTCTGCCGTCCTTCCACGGGAGAAGCAAGGGTCATGCACGAAGACCAAGGTCGCTATCCTCGGAGCCGGTGTTGCTGGCATAGCAGCAGCCCAAAACTTGACAAAAGCAGGCATTGACGACTTCATCATTGTAGAGTATAATGACTACATTGGCGGGCGAATGAGGAAACAATCGTTTGGCAAGAACACAGATGGAAAACCTTACACTATTGAGTTTGGCGCCAACTGGGTCGAGGGTATCGGATCAGAAGCTACACATGAGAATCCCATCTGGCAGTTGGCAAAGAAGTACGACTTGAAGTCGCATGAGTCCGACTACGAGAACTACTTGACATTTGACCACAAAGGACAGACAAACTGGAGCAGCACGATCAAAGACCTGGAAGAGATCTACAGCAAGGCTGAAGCAGAAGCTGGTCGTCTCCTGCTCGGCAACTTGCAAGATACTTCCGTACGTGCCGCTGTTCGCTCAGCAGGATGGCGTCCAGACAAGGACGACATGCACGCGCAAGCCGCAGACTGGTGGAAATGGGATTTTGAATCCGCTTGGACACCCGACGAGAGTGGACTCATCTTCGGAGTGGCTGGTGGCAATGCAACATTCGGCTACTTCAGTGATGTCAGCAACCTCGTCGTTGATCAGCGTGGCTTTAGCACCATCATCCAAGAGGAGGCTAAGACGTTCCTGAAGAACGGGGATAAAAGACTGCGACTCAAGACAACTGTCGAAGGCATCAAATACGGAAAGGACGGCGTGACAATCACAACGGAAAATGGCGATTGTATCCAGGCCGACTACGCCATCTGCACCTTTTCGCTGGGCGTGTTGCAGAGCAACACCACCGAGTTCAGCCCTCCTCTCCCCGACTGGAAGCAAAGTGCCATTGACCAGTTTGCTATGGGCACGTATACCAAGATCTTTATGCAGTTTGAAGAGGCTTTCTGGGACAACGAAACGCAATTCTTCCTGTATGCTGATCCTCTTGAGCGTGGCCGGTACCCTCTCTTCCAGTCACTCAACCCCGAGGGCTTCGCGCCGGGCTCCAACATTCTCTTCGGAACTGTTACTGGAGAGCAGGCATGGCGCGTGGAGCGTCAGACCAACAATGAGACAATGGAACAGATTCTCGATGTCTTGAGACTGATGTTTCCCGACAAGAATGTGACGACACCGACTGCTTTTACCTACCCTCGCTGGAGCACTGAACCGTAAGTCAAGAAGATCACACTCACAGTCGAATGACCCGTGGACTAACAATACGCAGTTGGGCATATGGCTCCTACAGCAATTGGCCCGTCGGCATGACCCTTGAGAAGCATCAAAACATGCGCGCCAACGTTGAGCGACTCTATTTCGCGGGGGAGGCTAATTCAGCAGAGTTCTTTGGTTTCCTGCACGGCGCGTACACTGAAGGACGTGACATTGCCAATAAGATTGGTAATATCCTCAATGGAAAAGCTGGTGATGATGAGTTTGACATGGAGAGGTATGAAAACCTTCACGGGACGACATTTGTGGATGAGTATGATGAGGACAATGGTTGGTTGTTCCCGTATGACGTCGAGGGGGATGAAGAAGAGGGAGAGGAACAATGAGGAGATTGATCTTGACTCTCTGTAAATAATTTATGAAGGTAATGATTGTAATGCGACGGAAGATTTGGGTACTATAGTGGGATCAATGGACTTTTGTTGGTTTACTGAATATTCTGTCATTCTGATGGGTTTGTTGCATATTGTCGCCGATACCGCATCGGAGGATTATAAATCGGGGGGCTGGGGTTCAAGTCAACACAAGGCATGGCATGGTATGCAGGAACTCAATGTCTCGGCCAAAGTATTCAAACATTGAGTTTGAGTCCCCAACGGCAAGACCGTATGCTTTCTCTACATGTGCGTGCCTTATTCAATTTGACAGAGTTTGCTTGCGGGTAGGGCCGAAGATGGTGGATCTGGTTATCAGCAGGCTGCATAAGTAATCTCGTATGGGGCCAAACAATTTGCGACGACATTATCGCCCAAGCTCTGGAAGGGATCAATTGAAGCTATCGTATGACCTTTGGTAGACTAAAAACTCTTCAGTGCGATATACGCGCATTCACGTCGGGGCTCATCGGCGAGCGAACCGATTCCCTGCTTCTGGGCACCTCTTGGCGTGGATTCTATCCCATCTCTTTGATGATCGATCGACATTGGCCGAGTGGGAGGAGAGTGGGAGAGCAGCCATGATTACAATAACCATAACCCCGCCCTTTCACTTTTGCAGTCAGTGCGTAAACGTTTATCCCAATCGGTTCTGGTTAATGGAGTAATCAGTAGTAAATGCTTGGAAATTATCTGCAGCTTGCTGATAGAGTGACGCGGCTCGCATAGCCTCATCAATTGCCGACTCGATTGTTAGTGAGCTCAAAGTCTTGGCAATTGATGTCATGGATATTTGCTAACTAAGACTGACTCAGATTTGGGTGTGATGCGCTAGATCTTTGAATCGGGACTGTTAAGGTACAGCACCTTTAGGTGTCCTAAATCCGGTCAGCCCGCTCGGGTCCCCCCAAGCCTCACTAAAAGCTAAAAGGCAAAACCAAGGAAAACTCCCCCTCGGTCGCAGCCGATGCAAATCCAATCCCCAAAACTAGTTTCAATTCTCATACTCCCATGAAACGACCCCAGTTTACGGAATAACAGTGATCAAACCAGCTAAAATCCGTAGAGTATCAGTATCAGCGTCGGATTTAGCGAGTCAGCGGTTTCATAACCCCGTAGAGATTAGGTCGGCAAATCAGTTGCCATACTTACCGAGCCTGCCAAGAACTGGCTATGTCGTACTTACAGGGCATTTATTGGCCGAAGCTCATGTCCAAGCCACGCCAAGGGATCTAAAGTTAAGGTTTAGGTTTCCGAGGCCAACAGTTGCTTATGAGAGACGAATCATTGACGAGCGACCGCGTAATTCATTGCTTCGGACGCCGAGTCCAGTAGCACAACACGCGAGCATGGTATCCCCATCATGGCTTGGCATCATGGCTGGGCCAAGCAGCTCAACGCGTCATAGTCGCTTGATACACATATCTTTTTTTCCCTTTCTTGGTGTTTGCTGCAACTATCAAAACCCCTTCGTCTCTCCCGCCCTTCTCGAAGCTTTGATGGTTGTTACACTCTCAAGCCTTTGACGTAGGCACTATCCCATTCCCCTGACTATCCGGCCTAATTCGAGGTACTGTCTCATACAAGAGCTTCTCTTACAAATCACTACATAATCCATGATGCTGCGATCACTCGCCCTCACAAGTTTCCTCGCTGGACAATCGCTACGAGCCGCAGCTCAGCGCGACCAGGTTGACAACAGCAACCTTGACCCATTGAAGTTCAAGAGCGACGGAACATTTCAAATATCAGTCTTTTCAGATCTCCATTTCGCTGAGGGTGCGACATTGAAACTACAACAACTCAAGAAAAGCCACTGATCAAGATCTAGATGCCTCCTCAATAGGACCCGAGAAAGATGCTAGGACCGTCAAGGTCATGGGCGACGTGATCGATGCCGAGCTACCAGACTTGGTAGTCCTAAATGGCGACCTGATCAACGGCGAATCGACCTTCATCCATAACAGCACGGTGTACATCGATCAAATCGTCTCCCCGATGGTAGATCGAAACATGACATGGGCTTCAACGTACGGAAACCATGATCATAATCGCAACCTTAACGGGACCGCCATGTTGGAGCGCGAGCATACATGGCCTGGATCGCGAACAGATTCAATGGTTCCAGGAAGCGATGCTGGAACAACAAATTACTACCTCCCCGTATACGCATCGAACTGCAGTTCAAACTGCACGCCTGAGCTGATACTCTGGTTCTTCGATTCCCGGGGTGGCTTTTACTACCAAGGCGATGCTCAGCCTAACTGGGTTGACAAGAGTGTCGTGGAATGGTTCAACGAGACCAATGCTGATTTGCGCGAGGAATACGGCAAGAACATTCCTTCATTGGCCTTTGTTCACATTCCCGTGTACGCTTCTCTGATGCTGCAGAACAACGGCGTCGATGAGAACTATCACCCTGGTATCAATGACGAAACAGTCATTCAGCAAGGTGCGGGATGGTGCGCAGATAAGAAGGGAGGCTGTGATTACAGCGATCAAGATCTGCCTCTGATGCAAGCTCTCGTTGCGACACCCGGCGTCATAGGCCTCTTTTCTGGCCATGACCACGCGAACTCATGGTGCTACAAGTGGGAAGACAAGGTTGGCGACATGGACCTTCCTGGCAACGGCATCAATCTCTGCTACGGTCAACATACCGGCTACGGTGGCTATGGAGACTGGATCCGAGGCGGTCGCCAAATCGTCGTCACACAAGAGGGTCTTGAAAATCTTGAAATCGATTCGCATATCCGTCTTGAGTCTGATGAGGTCGTTGGAAGAATCTCCTTGAACTCGACTTATAACACTGATTCATACGCCGCCACTCCCAACCAGAAGACGTTCCTCAGCATCGCGAGCTCTTCTACGCCGACGCCTTCGACGAGACCTGTTTCTTTAGCAGCGCGTTTTGGATTACACAATGCTTTTAACTCATCTTTGATTGTTTTCGCAGGAGTTGTTGCATGGATTATGGCATAGAAACAGCGTTCAAATTTTATTGCATTTAGAGTTAAAATTATAGACAATGATTCCCCCAAGAGCCACCATCTTGTTCCTCCGCCGTGACAGCCGTTGTGCATGCATGACCGTCAATAAAACTCTAGGGCTTATTTTCAAAAGAGAACAAAAAAAAAGGTTGCAGTACGATCAAGGTATGACTGCAAAAAGAGAATTCTTTGATGAGACTGGGACTCGAACCCAGGAGGATTGCTCCACCAGGAAATTGGTGTTAAGGTTAACCTTAACCTGGCGCCATAACCAACTCGGCCATCTCACCCAAGCTAGTGCTGATGGTGAATTTCGTTGGTAGTGCAACCCAGATGCTTGATTGAGAAAGGCTGGATTGAACACGGGATGCATCATTCAGTCTTGACCCATTTGTTCTGGTGCTTCAATGAAAGAAACATCATTATTTCGATATTGTTCTCTTTAGCTTATACTTCAGATTGTGTTTTCGGGACGCGTTGGGCTTTCAGCCACCAAGCTGAACAATGAACCTTGAACATGTATTGTTCAAAAGCAAAGCTAGGCAGATCAGAGAACAACCAAGCATTATCGCTCTATTCAATGGTTTGCAACTAATTCGAATGGTCTTTCATTGCTTCACTGCCTTGAGGTTTTAATTGGGCAGATGAAGTATATAAACCTGTCATAAGTTTCATGTTGAATCATCAACAACCCGCTCCAACATAACCCGGCCTTCATAAAAAGTCATTTCTCTTGAAGTTTCTGCAACTGTATAGCAACAGAAAAAGAGCCAACACGTCTGTCATGTCCCAAGACGCCGTCGAAAACTACTACGCGGCTCACAAGCTTGTAGAGAAGGTTGAGGATTGGGCGAAAGAGGTTAGTATCGCCACAGAAGATATGGAGTTACCTGCGCCCATCAACCCTGAGGCCAAAGTGCCTCGAATAATCAGGTCCTTGCTCGAGCAACACAAAGAAGCCCGGCTTATTATGGTTCTAATTGAGGAGCAGCTCTTGAAACTCAACTATGAGCTTCCACAGAAAGGATTCACTGATCCCCCTTCTTCTAAGTACAGTGGCTCGAGTCATCGAGGAGGGTCACACCGTGAGTACCTCACCGAAAACTCTAAGGCCCAGGATCTCCCATCGGAGGAGATCTGGCCGTACATTCCGTTGGGCAGTGATTCTGAGGACTCGTCTAAAAAGAAGAAGGAGAAAAGCAAGAGACCCAAGACTGAGGAGGAAAAGAATCGGCATATCAACAAGGTCTTCATACGTGAGAACGGAATTCTTCCGTTATTGGATCCTAGCGCACAGCTTTGAAGCTGGACTGGGGTCTTGTCTTGATGTATTTAATCAGGCCCAGTCGATCTTGGAGCTGTCGCATGGCTAAAAGGTAAGCAGTAGAAATAGAATCTCGGTAAGTTTTAATCGAATTTATTAATACAACGATGGATTTCCACAATTCGCCAGAAAATGTGAGATGCGATAAAAGTAGGTATATGATCAGACCAATTGGCCGTACAGTGTCCAATCGGGGAAGTCTGCAAGCAGTTTGTGGAGTGACCAGAATTTACCTGAAGTGGCTACTCCACGGTTCGGTTAGTATCCCCGCGAAGTTTTCGATCTGATGCGATCTCAGCTCGACTTCAACATCTTGTACCGAAATATGTAGTAATCGTGAAATGATGAAGTTCTGACAAAGACTGATGTGACGTCAGAGATCCATCAACGACTCTGGCGAAAACAGGGATATGCCAATAGCGTTCATTGAATGACCAAACCAGAATTATGCACCAACAGCCTTATCGTATGACTATAGCCCGAACGATCGCGATCCCTCCAATCAGACCACGCCGGAGGAAATGCGGAAGCGGGGTCCTCCCTGGCCTGGTCTTTGAAGACGGAAATGGAGTCAGTCAGTCAGTCACGCATGCTCTACCTTGTTCCAGCGACACGACAGCCCAGCCGAGAAATCAACAGCCGACATGCGACACACAGACACTGCCTGTATCAACCTTTCAGCTCAAGTCTACTCCAACCAACACGATCATCTTGTCGTATCTCATCTCACTGTCAATAAGTGCTCATCATTTCTCCATTGGGACTGGCAGGTGACCCCGGCAAAATCTCATTCCTCTTTTGCCACTCGGAGGCAAATTCTCAACAACAACTAAACCCTCTGAATCTACACTCGTTTTTGTTTTGATATCCAAAATTCTCATGAGCAGCTCAAATAAGCCTACACGAGCACAAGAACACCAAAAGTCTAATAGACAGTTGCTCCCCAGAAAGTTCCAGAAGTCAGAACATGAGCCTCAATACGCGCCCCTCTATGTCTCCGACATCCCCAGGGCAGCCTTGACATCAGTCGCGTGCAACAACTGCCGCGTCAGGAAATCAAAGGTTTGTCCTGCTGTATCAGACCGAATTGGTGTCGTATGAGTAACAGGTTCTATGATTTCTAGTGTGATGGTCGTAAGCCAACATGCTCGGCCTGCGCGAGCCGAAGACAGCACTGTGTATATCGTGCCGAGGTTTCTCAGGAGAAGATGACAGAGCTGAGAAAAGGCTCTAGAGATCTCTTCCAGGCATTGGAGCTCCTAAGGACTGCCCCTGATGAACACGCTAAAAATCTGCTGGAGAGATTGCGCAGCAGCGATTCTGTGTCGGAATTCTTGCAAGTTCTCGACTCGAGCACCATGAAGCCACCTTCACCAACCGACCCTCTGGCCACCAGTCTCGCCGGAACTTCAGCCGATTCCACAGTAGAGTTAGACCTTAACGTGCGATTTCCTGGCGTTTTTCCTGTGCTGGAAACTCTTGACGTCAAGGACGTAGATCTTGGTCTACTGGCTGTTAACAAACGGGCCCTTACATCTTCGAATCAACAAGCGACAGGACCCTTGACACCTTTCACACCAATAGAATTCGGCCAAAGATCGGAAACCCCGACGACTTCTGAGTCTTTCTCGACGCCAAGCGACACCACTGGAGATACTGGCGTTGATCCTCGGCTAGAGTCTCTTCAAATATGGCAGTGGACTTCCATACCTATACCTGAAAGCCTGGCTGCGCAAGCTATATCTTTTTATCTTGCCAACGAACACCCTCTACTATCATTTTTTGATGCCGATTTATTTATTCGAGACTTCGTGGCAGGCGGAGGTCGCTTCTGCTCACAACTCCTTGTCAGCTCACTTCTTGCCTGGGCTTGTGTAAGCTGTCCCCCTTGCCCTTGACTAAACTCTTGCTGATACGCGCAGGCTTCCTACTCTCAGTTTGAGCCACGAGCACCAACATTCTCTCTTGCCTTTTTGAGAGAGGCCAAGAGGCGATGGAAGGATTTAACAGACCACAATTCCATCACTACGTTATCATCAGCAATGCTTCTTGTCCTTACTTGTAACCAGCATGGCCACGACAAAGTTGGTCTTTTCTATCTCGACGCCAGTGTACAAATAGGTCGTGAGCTTGGTTTGTTCAGCGATGATGGAACATCAGTACCTGATTTCAACGACGACGACGAAACAAGAACAGCAGCATCATTCGCCGCTTGGGGTGCCTTTGGCTGGCATAGGTTGGTACTGTTACTCCAATTATCCGGACAAATATACTGATATGATGCAGTCTGCACTGTATCAACTTCCGAGCAAAACATCGAATACGACATCCACCATCTCTACCTATACCAGGCGATGTGTCCGGGCCTCCCTTGAATGATCACATGGGAAGCACATTTACATGGATATCCAAATTCTGGGTTATCATACACCAAGCATTTCATGAAGGTTATAACCACTTTAGTCGTCTGCCGATGTCACACGCAAATCGGATGTATCAACTGTTACTTGACTGGGGCAGTATCCTTCCTGAGGACGTACAGAGGAGTGAGAACTGCCCGCACCATGTTCTGGTACTACAGTGAGTGAAGTAGAATATCTCTGAAGGCTGTCAACTGACCGTCACAGTATTTGGTACCAGACAGCATTAATAGACATGTGGCGCCCATTTCTCGGTCGCAGAAGCTATGAAGACGCTGGGGGAAGCGAACTCGCCACTGCCACTCACGAAGCATCCGTTCACCAACTCAAACGGCTTGTATATCTATACAGGAAACGATTCGAGTTAACGAACCTTACTATGTTCATCACCCCCGGACTTCTCACACTTATCAACGAAGTCTTTCGAAATCCTGGTACATCCGACGCTCAGTTTTACTTCATATTGGCAGCGCGTGGATGCCTATCGATAGCATCTTGGTGCAGGGGGCTGCGAGGCATCACAGAAGGCTTGATGACAATAGGCTGGCAAAACGGAACCTTCAAACGTGAAGGATGGACAAACAACAGCATGATCGAGGACATCAGAGCTACAACACGGGCGCTCAACCAAGAGGGCACATATAGCAGTCTTTACCCAATCAACCTAGACTCAACGAGCGAGAGTATGGACGACATCGGCATGGAAGCCTTGGCGGGCGAGTTTCAGAGGCTGAGTTCAAAAAATGAGCCTACGCGCGGCAAAGAAGTCGAGATGACGAGTGAACCTAATGTCTGGAAGGGAGATCAGCGTGACTTGGACTTGACGTTGACTGAAGCGACGGAAGAGGAGGAATATACTTAGCGACGCCATTGTATGATTCTTGACGGGGCATATGAAGTACTGAAGGAGCGTTGGCGAGCTGAATAATGGCCACTTATGGCGAACATAGACTGGCTCGTATGTATAATTTTGTATACAGTTTAAGATACCCGATATTAGTCGAGAGCGAGCGACATTACATATTCATCTTGGATAACTTTTGATATCTCTGTACTTACCTGGGATATTAATCCAGCTTGAGGGCCGAGTCACCCTTCTCTACAAGGTTCACTGCTTGTGAGGTGACATTCGTGAATCCTACAGTCTTACCGGCAAAAGAAAGAGTGGTGGAGCCAATGTCAGCAAAAGCTGACGAGCACCTCTTCCTTTGACTCCATGGAGTTCCGACCCTGGTAGTGCTTACACCCCCATTTGTTCTCACGGCGGTCCAAATCACCCCCAAGACGAGAAACAAGACATGCGCAACTTACTTTCATCAATTTAGCTCAACATGGCTTCTCAAGAATCTGGAGAGTACTTTTCTGTTTCCACCATCGCGGTGAACCCGGATAGGATCGACGAGGTATGATCCCCATCACACTGTTCTGCCCAGTCTGTTTTCTAAACAGTCAGGCCCATGCTTGCCTTGCCGAAGTTGCCGAAGCGACACTGAAGGAACCAGGGGCCAAGATCTACAGGTTTTATAAGACTGAGGGGAAAGACGAGTTTGTCTGCCTGGAGAAGTAAGTCCTTCACATGTAAGAAGCGCGACTGTAGCTGATTTCAACGCTCAAGGTTCACTGATCGAGACGCGTACGCGGCGCATGTGAGTTCAGAGCATGTGAGGGAATGGGCAAAGAAGTACTTAGATTCGGGCATCTTTGCTGGGTCTTTCGAGTTCCATCCTCTTGCGAAGGGAGGTCCTGGAGCTGGTGGTTTTGACCGGCTTTAAGTCAATGCATGAGTTATGCGCAGGGGTCCCGTGCCATAGACCGGGCCATATCTCTACGGACCGCTTCCTCAACTTTTTGTTCCAAGCTGTTCTACAATGCAGCTGCATCTTCCATAGAAATCTTGCAACAGTTTTGGCACCAATCGTTCGACAGATTGATACTCATCGACATCATGGTCACGTGTTGGATGAAACCTGTCCTTGCTTGAAGATGGGGGCATTGACATCATAGTGCCACTTTTCGAATCGCCACCAAGATATCATATCAACTCATCAAGCCAGAACAGAGCGATTTCTATGTTTTCTTAGCTTCATTAGTCTAACTACTAAAGATATTTGTTCAAAGCATAACAGAAGTACCTACCACAAGAGATCATACTCAATCGTCTCTCAAAATATCCAAAATGGCAACAGAAAGGACGAATCAAGAACCTCGCTCAACCGTTGGTGATCAGAGCGACTATTCCAACGAGAACAATTCAAAACAAATGACCCAAGGGTCACAGAACAACCAGCTCGATGGATCCAAGACTGGGTCACAAGGAGCAATCAATCAGCCTCAAAATCAGCAGCCTGTTCAAGCAGCGAGCCAAGAGACGGAAAAGAAAAGCAGCGCACCGCGCGTGAGATTGGATATGGATCTCGATGTTGAGTTACAACTGAAAGCAAAGATCCAGGGTGATCTTGAATTGGCCATATTGTAAGTCTTATCGATCTTGAAACTCACTTCAATGATGCTAACAGATATTGCAGAGAGAACTAGGGTCATCGAGCGGTTACAATTGTGGAAGGTCTCAGGAATGAGTTTGGATGTTTTTCCATGAGCTTAGCTTTATAATAATATCATAATTCATCTTCAGTCACTCGCTGCTGCAGGCTTCTCGGTGTAAATATTTGCTCGTGGTGATAACCTCAGGGCTGGGAGGAAGGCAGCATCACGTGAAGATGGCTGTTTCTACTAACCACATTTGTCAATTGTCCTCCGCGGACCCGCGGCCTCGACCCAACATCTCCGCTTCCTCAATCTCACCCTGTCAATTGATCAATATCCGATGCCGATACGCGCATGTTTCGCACGATGAAGCGTAATTACTCCGGAGCGCCTATCATGTCGACTTACAGGGCTTCTCGGCTGCCAGTTTCGTGCCGCCCTTGCCGCGAGAAGAAGCGGCGCTGTGATCGCAATCAGCCTTGTTCGAACTGTACCCAACGGCAACTCACATGCGTTTATGAGAATGGCAGTCGAACAACTGACTCTTTGGAAAGTGAAACATTACCGGAAAGGAACCTTGGCGGTACTTTAGTCAACCCAAACGAAAGCTCCTCGGCCTTCTCTCCACTGAGACAGTTGGATCTGTGAGTCAACCTGTTCCTGGTATATACAATGTCATGCTAATGTCACGAGAAACAAGGAAATGCTTGACAGGCTAACTAAACTAGAGAAGGCCGTCTTCCAAAATGGATCTCAAGTACCGCAGCTCACCCAACCAGAATCAGCTTCCTCCAGTACATGCCTCAAGCCTGATTCCTGCTATGTCGGTCCTTAAAGCTGATCATACCATATAGGCCGGAAGAGGTTCAACTGCCAGACTGAAGCTCCCTCAAACAACAAATCTGCTTCTGCCAATGCGCGCTTAAACCATCTGACATCGAATCTTCCGCCTGCCGATCAAGCACATCTGCTATTCGAACATTTCGTTGACACCATCCAACCTACATTCGGTGTCTTGCACGTACCATCGACTAGGTCACTCGTTTATAGCTGCGTGGGCTCTGACAAAGAAGCCCACAGGTTTGACGAGTTGCTCATGCTTTTTAGTATCTTTGCTGGTGCGGCCTTGGCCTGGACAGATGAACTTCTTCATAAGCTTGAAGCAACAAAAGCCAACGCCGTGTCAGCCTTCGACTGTTATTTCCACTCTGCTCTGTCGATCGTTGAAGATACTGACACACCACTACGGCCCTCAGTCACTGCAGTTTCAGCGATATGTACGCTTGCACACGTAGCCATCAACTCCGATGATGTCGTCCCGATCAAGGCACTGGATCTTAGAAGCCGGTGCTACAATATGTGCCGCGAAATGATGATTCATCGCTTAGACAGTCCGGCAGCACAGAAAGAGCGGGACACAAGTCCGGCCAGCAATATCGACCTGGAGGTTCAGAGACGTGTATGGTGGAACATGGTTGCTTCTGACTGGTAACGCGTCCTTTCTATCGTCAGTGACTAATCTGGCTAATGCTTCATCAGGTTGACTTCGTTCTCTGGGAGCTCTCAGGAGGGTATCTATAGTTTCGTCCCAAGGCTGATGAGAGTCAAGCAACCGTGTAATATCGATGATATTGGGCTCACAGTTTCAGGCGACATACCCAATTTACCTATCTCCGTTCCAACAGACATGACATTCTTCTTTCTGCGTCTCAGAACGGCAGAAATATCTCGCGAGATTATTGATGCGATTACACCCTTGGCCGACGACGCCCCCGAAGAAGACTACGAAGTCATTCTCCAGCTTGATAGAAAACTGCAGGACTTTGTCAACGGCCTTCCCGAGTTCTGCAAGCTTGACCCGGAAAGTGTGCAGAAGTCCAAAGACATTTGCGAATCGAGGCCGTTCATCTACTGGCAGCGAATAAGTCTTCATCTCGGCATCCATGCACGCATTTGTCGCCTTCACCGGCCTTATCACCTCGCAGCGTACTCAGATCCACAATATTCCTACTCTCGGACCACGATACTCTCATCTGCATACAAGATCCTGGAACTCAGACGCATGATGGATGACCCGGTTGCCAAGCTTCACTTCAGACCTGAGAGGTATTGGGTAATCTTCTTGCACGTCACCTCAGCCGCTGTGGCGTTGGCAGTCGACCTGTCTCACAACCCTGACGCTCCTGACGCGGAAGCCACGAAGGAAAAGGTTAGGGTCGCGTACGATACGCTGAACAAATCGAGGAAGAACGCGGAAAGCTTGATCAGAGGTATTGAGAAGAATATGGAACAAGTCATGGGGACTTTGCAGAAGCAGCGTGCGAATGTGGTGACAGCAGCGTCACCGGCTGGAACATCAAGTGCCAACTTGGGATCGGTTCCTGAAAGTGCTTTCACGGACATGAGTGATATGACAGTGGGGATGCAGGAAGACGTATTCGGGGACGAGCATTCTCACCAGCTCTGGTCTGACTTTTTAGCTGCTGTCCCTGACCTTGAAGAGTTTCAGTGGACATCTCTCCTGCAAGATCTCGACTTTGATCCTAGCAACTTCAGTTAAGAAGTTCGAAGCATGGTGAGGGGCGTATTGTAGCATAAAACTACCATGATGCTTGTGCTGTAGGAGACAAGAGTATTGGATATTTCCCTAGCACTCTCCAGATCTGTTACCATTCAAACTCTGCAGCCTCAGTCCATCGTTTGACCTTGGCGCCCTACATGTGTCTGAACTTCGAGATTTGTGTCATTAAGAATGATTATCAATTACAGCTTTCTGAGCTGGACGCAGGTATCTCAGCCGGGATTGAAGTTAACGTCCGGTTAGTCCGGTCCGAACACAGCTTTTCACGGATGGCCGAAAAGGGAAATGCTCGACCGCGGACGTCCGCACCTGAGCTCCGACGCTCGAAGTAGTTATAAACGGCAACTCCAATTCACAAAGAACAAGACAAGAGCACTTCAGATGCAGTCATCAATATTACACCGAACAATGAAGCAAACAAAGGCAAGTTTCCCAACCTGCAGACTGCCAACAAAGCTAACATCTCCGCAGGCCATCATCATCGGCGGAGGCCCCGCGGGTCTCGTAACCGCTCTACGCCTACAGCAGCAGGCGAACGTGCACTGCACAATCTATGAGCTTCGACCAGCACCTTCAACTTTGGGTAGCGCCATCGGCATCATGCCAAATGGTCTGCGCCTTCTTGATCGCTTGGGAGTTTACTCAGACCTCAAGGAACGCGGAAGCAGTCACTCCAATATGACCATCCACTCTATCAAGGGAGGGGTTCTGGGACGAAGAGACATGGTTGCTGCAGCAAAAGAACAGACTGGTTATGGGTACATGAGAGTCAAGAGAACTGATCTGCTTGACACCTTGTTGAAGGCGGTTGCTGAAGCTGGTATTGCGTTGTACTACAATAAGTCACTCATCTCCATCACAGAATCGGCTGATTCAGTCACCGCGACCTTCTCTGACGGGACCAGCGATACGGCAGACTTTCTCCTTGGGTGCGACGGAATTAACTCGGCTGTACGACGTCTGTATGTCGATCCAGATCAGGCACCTGTATACACGGGGATGTCGGGCCTCGGCGCTCTGGTCTCAGCTTCTTGTGTTTCCGAGGCAGCTCGACAAGAAATGAGAGGCATGAATATCACAATGACCCAAGAGGGTATGTTTGGCGTCATGACATGCACTGCTTCCGACGATGAGATTCTGTGGTTTTTGTCCAAAGAAGTAACGTTGCCGGACTTCGAGGACGCCCGTAATGGATGGGAGCTTCGTCGACGGGAGGAAGTGGAGGGATTTAAGACTCAACTTCACAAGACCCTCGAAGATGCTGGTGGAGAATGGGGTGATAACCTGCGTGAACTCATCGGTAATACGACAGCTGTGAAGTTCTACCCGATTTACAAGCTACCCACCGGAGGAAGATGGTTCAAAGGGAGAACTCTGCTTCTCGGTGATGCAGCACATGCTATGCCACCTCATGCTGGACAAGGAGTGTCGATGGCATTCGAAGACGCGTTTCTCCTTGCTTGTCTTCTTGAGAAGGAACTGTCTCTTGGGGATGCATTCAAGCTGTTTGATGACATCCGAAGACCAAGAGTTGAGGATATTGCGAACAGAGCTTCGGGAAATGCCAAGATCAGAAGGAAGACAGGGCCATGGGGCTTGTGGCTGAAGGAGACGGGGCTTTGGCTGTTTATGCAAGGTGCTTGGGTATTTGGCATGGATAGCTGGGGATCAGAGACGCAGCAGATGGTGTACGACATTGACAAAGTCAACATCTGAACAAATGTTTTCAATGAGTTTTGTATCGATCTCGGATAGCTAGTGAGGCTTTCGATTCGTATTACTTCTTTTTTTTTTAAAAAAAAAAAGATTCTTCGCGGTAAACGCGACCAAGACATGAAATCATCCTTCAGTAGACGCATGACTTCGATATCATCTTGGCTGCATGGATCAACGCTCTTCCGAGCAGGGCCCCATGAAAATTATTGGGCACGAATCCTTCGTTGAAAAGGAGAAAATGCCGCAAATCATTCTGGTTTCACTTTGTTCTTCCTTCATTGCGGCGCTTGTTCATGTATTCGAGGCTACTAGGCCTTGGGGCCGCGGAGTTTTGTGATTGAGGCCATCTACTCTTGGGAGTTGGAGTCTTTGGCCAACCGAAGTAAACTATCAGGTCAAAGTCTTTGCAAACCTTGAATCCTTTGTCTGGTCTTGAAAGGTAAGCTTTCTTGTCATTTCCTAAGTCCTCCCACTGTCAATGATGAGATTGAAACAAATACTTCCATGGCTATGATCGCATGTGATTCAAGCTGTTTCCGTTACACAAGCTGAGACATTCGATATCCCGATTCTTTGATTACCGTCTCTATTGGTGTCGATACTGACTCGTGCAAGCTACAGATCCGGGGTCCGCTGGATGGAATAGAAAAAGTCTTGGTCACATGTTAGCGAAAATGTGGCTACTGTACGATAGTAACTTGAACCAAGTTGAACGTCACAGTTATAACATTTGTAAGCTTCCCAAACATGGCTGATTCATGAACATTGTAATGTCGTGGTGAACAAGAAGTCGCCCTGGCTATTTAGGCATCTGGATGCGCGAGTCCCATTCAGGCAGTTTGATAAAGGTGCATGTCATGTCGCTCACGTGAATATACGCATTTAATAACGAGTTGTATATTGAGTACGACGGCCAATTGCTTTGTATCAACTGGGAGAACATTGAATCCTGATGGCTTGGAGGATCTGTTGTTTGTTGTCATCTCTGCTTCCCTCCCAACATGAACGATCTTGTGAGCTCATATCCTTCGTAAGGAGCGAGCGGTTGCTTTCCCTCACAGGCGCGAAGTGCCATTGATTGGAATCTCACGTCAATGCAACGGCCCAGTCTCACTCAAACATGCAACGATGCCCGCGATAGCAGCCAGAGTCCCATCTGGGTTCTTCACTCGCACCGTGTGCAGCCCCAATTCCTTAGCAGGGTAATCATTTCCACCCGGGAAGATGGCATCTCCGATAAACATGATCTGTTCCAGAGGAATCCCACTCGCCGCCGAGAGCTTCTTCAGCCCGTAGCCCTTGTCGACGCCCTTCTGCGTGATGTCGATCGAAGTCGCTCCGCCCATGTTGATCGACAAGTCTGGGAGTCGCTTGTACAAATCTGCCTGGATAATCTTTCGCTTCTCAAAGTCAGGATCCCAAACCTCTTTCGCCGACGGAGGCGCTTGTTGGCCGAGTGCAGAAAAAGTGATCTGGCTGCCTCGATCTTCAATGCGCTCACCCCAAGTCTGCTCTGGTTGGAAACCCGTTGCGTCGAGAGCAGCGTTGAAAGCCTCGATGATGTTCTTCCTCTGCTTCTCGCTGAACAATTCTGCATATTCCACCTTCCACTCATCGCCCTTGTGCGTGTAGAGCTTTGTGCCGGTGGTAGGCATGAGCCAGAGTTTGGAAAGGTCAGCTCGCGCGGGAAGACGGCTTGCGACCTGTTTCTGAAATTGAGGCCAATCACCGCCCGAAATGACTGCGACGTGGGCGACGGTCAAGAGATCGGCGAGGGCCTCACCCATTGAGTCGAGAATTGCTTGCTTGCTCTCCGCGAGAGTGCCATCGAGATCGAATGCGACAAGTTTGATCATCTTTGTCTGTGATTGGGAGTTGCTTGTTGGTGGGTGAGGGGCTGTGTTGTACTGATAAGAGTTGACACGGTGTTGTGAGACTGTGAGGTCAGCTAAGATCAAGGTACACGCGTACCGTTTTAGCTTGGTTGCATGACTAAGAACAGCAACCATGATCATGAGCAACCAAAAGAAGAACATCGAGGTCATCTGCTGCGTCAGAGGAAGTACAAAAATGAGATTCGAGATTTAATGTTCCACATAACACATATGTTTGATTTTCCCGCTTGGAGTTAACTAGGAAGGTTATTGCGGTGATGCATGTCAACCAGCAGCATCGGTCTTGTTTCTTGAGGCGACAGTGGTTCAGTGGGAGAGTTGTATTGCTTTCATGTCGCTGTAGGAAGAAGCGCGAAGTAATGGGCGACTTGGCAGTTGGTATCTTGGTTGGGACATCTTAACGTTTGACAGAAGCGGCGCGGGCATGCTTCCTCAATGGCTTCGTTTATCCCAACAAGTCCGATGATCCCCTCTTCATCGGAGTTCGTGAAGGGGCTTCGCTCAAACTTCAGCGCCCTTCCATGATGAAGGCGGCTTCCAAGCGCCATATCAGGGATAAAGGACACAGTATGGGAAATTTGAAAAGAGGGGACTTTGACTTGAAAGAAGCGAAATACCGATATCTCTTGAAGACCGGACCATTCATGGTTTATTAGAAATGCACAGTAATAAGTATGCAGTTGCGAGCAGCAATAAGCAAGTATATTAAGTTTCACAGGCCTCAGCTTTGCATCAACTCCTCCATCGTATCGGGTCGTTTAGGGATAGGTCTGTATGACCGAGAGCTTCTCTAGACCTCCTCCAGTCCTTGGAAGGCCCGGAATTACCTCCCAGCGATTATACACTGACATGAGGGCGGAGACCGGTGCCTCTCCCACGATATGTCGTTGAGGTGCGAGCTCTTGATGCGATGTTGTGCAGGCAGTTTTTGAACGCAAATAGCCTTCATGCACAGTCCACGCATATCTTGCGAAATCCGTTGTCGGTATCGGGATCAAAGTTGACAAGATCGATTCCACATCATGGGCGCTTAAAGATTTCTCGCTTTTGTCTTCCAGTCAGGCGAGGTGGCGTAAACAAACAGCCTTGGCCCTTAACCAGGCGTGGAGTCTCGTCCTCATCCTTGTCATCCTCTTGCCTTGAGTTACAATCAAGGACCCAACTTTTGAGCATGTCCAAGTTGGCGTCGAATGTGCCTTTGGGTTCAACCCACTCTTTTGGCCAGCACAATTCACCCTCCGCGGTATCAGATAATGGAGCAAGAATACTAAGATCAATGATAAAATCCAGGTTGATTCCCAAGCTTTTAAGGATATCGTGGAAGTCTGCGTTTTGCCTTTCGGCCATATCCTTCATCTGTTTGAGGAGTCGCTGCATCTGACGCGCAATAAGACGCCAGTTCCTTTCGACACGCAATATGAACATTGCGGTAGATCTGATAAGAGGAAGTAATGATACGGAAAGTTAGGCGGAAACGAAAGAAAAGTAATGAAGGATGGTCGGGAGAAGAACAATATGGCTTATATAGTGCGACTATGACAAAGACATCTCTTTGTGTTTGGACCCTTTGTCTAACTTGGCTATTCCATGAACAAACCTTGTGGCTGAAACCAATGTTTTCTTATTCCTGGACATGTTCAGGCTTTCTAAGCCAGGGCAACACGACCCGGTAAGCCACCGGTATATACTGAATGTGTAAAACTCCCCAATTCAATACCTAGTTTGCCAGGCTGAACATTAGCCAATGCAGGAAGCCACGAACTCCCCGGTAAGGATATTAGTACTGGTGATATGAATGCCAAGATGCTATTTCCGAGCTATAGGTACTGCGCCCAAGATTGAGAGATCGCCATGTAGGATGCAAGAGCCCTGGTCAGATGATGAGGCCTTGAAAGCAGCGTGAAGAACTAGCACCGCACCTACCTTCAATATTCGTCACGGCCCATGCCAGTGAAGCTCAGGTACTGCAAGGCTCGTTCATCCATTGAAGCAAACCGTTTCTCAAATCTTGGAAGCCATGCAAGGCGGGTTTGCGGAACAAGGTAGCCATGGTGAATGTTATTCGTGTAGTAACATTGCTCCCTTTGTTATTTTGGCGATTGTGTGTAGCCAGGTTTAGGTTAATAGATCGGTTGATGAGTACAAACAAGGCACTAAATATCTCTTGACATCTCGGAAGCCTTCTTTTGCTGTTGGCGACTTGGTTTCCGGTACTACCAAATACTCGACTATCTCGCCAATGGCTACATCCTTTTTCTGCTTCTCACTGTGTATCCGTCAGCCTATCACTACTGCGACGGCGGGTGTCGGTATGGGGTCTGTAATGTTGACGTGGCATTGTTACCACGAATGAGGTCCTGCTTGGGCGTAGTGGTATCGAATATGTGTAGAATGGATCAATGCTGAACTGATAGGGGACCGCTGTACTCGCACGAAACATTCTTACATTTGTTCTCGATCACTAGCACATTTGATAAGACAAGTGAGTAACTCAGTTTTCTGATAGCCGGAAGTTTCTATTTCAACGTCACCAAGTCATCCATCCTCGTGCATGATCGCCAAGTCTGTCATACGGTTACACAAAAAAGAAACCGAATGATTGGCTCTTCAGATCACGCCTGGCACAGCGCGACCGCTACCTTAGCCTGAGGAATTCACTGACATCCACTAACAGTCAGTGCTCTGTACCAGAGAGTCGGTCGTCTGTTTGCTTTTTGTTTCCACAACAACGCCCGATTCTTACAATCCATCTCAAGAAGAATATCGACAGTTCATTCAGAACGACCTGCATATCCGCGCCTCTTTCCAACGCTCTTATGCTATCTCCTCCGCAGTTGTCAAATGCCATGAGCCATCTCTGAAGCGCTACCTGTTTCTTGCGAATAAGAGTTGTGCTTGAGCAGTCAAGGTAGAGTAGGGGTCGACTAAGTCAATTGATGAGCGCGCAGGACCTGCCTGACCTTACGATGCCTCCCAAAAGGTCTGGCAAAGCTCGAAAGCGGCCACAGGCGGAGACAAGCCGCTCACCTTCCCCTGGCCGTCCCGCAAAGCAGCCAAGGCTATCAGCTTCGCCACCTACGAGTTCCGAAGAGAAGAAGACGCGCAAGTCAAACAAGCCCGATGAAGGATGTCCCGGCTGGTGGCCTCCCGAGTACGCACCCGCCGGCAAACAGCTGCCCCGCATCAAGGCCGGCATGCGAAAGGTCATCAAGGCTTTTGAGGATGCCAACCGCGACCCCGCCGAGCTGTGGACTGAGGGAGGTCTGATGGTCCAGCTTGTTCGTCAAGACCCTGTCGGAAGAATCCACCAGCGAATCTTTGACAAGATCGACTTTGAGAATCTGGTGCTGAAGACGCCTTCTCAGACTCAAAGACAAGAGGTACTCAGCAGCGGAGATGAGCAAGCACCAATTGACAGCGAGAATACCGAGTCGACGCCAGAGCCTCTTACAGAGTCAATGACGATCGCCGAAACATCAGCCCTCGAAGTCACAGAGTCCACCAGTAGACAGCCTCAGAATACCGATGTAGTCAAACCTGTGAGCGCTACCATCGAGGCCCTACGCAACGGCGATGGACTGGATAGCCACGACATGGCGCGGTGTGCGAACCTATTCCCTCGCCCTCCAGACTGGTACATCTTCCCACCCGGGTCCTCCTTCACGAAAGCCAACAAAATCCACGCTCAACATCCTGCCTTGAAAGCTAGACACATCGCATTCTTCGTCTACAATCAAGACGAGGACCAATGGGCGCTCTGTCATCTCGATGTGGGCAAGGCAACTCTGGTCCACCATTTAACAAACCATGTCACCAAGGCGCCTGTAGAGGAACTTGTGGATTGGTTGAGATCGCAACCAAAGCTCAACATGAAAGGGATGATGTTCATGAAGCAGGTAAGGTGGGAACCCAAGTCAAGCCGATTCATGATACTCACGATTTGTAGCCCGGCCCAATTCACATAGACGCTCCCAGCGGCGGTATCTATTCCCTTGTCTTTCTGAAATGCCTCATGGCTAAGGAGCGGGTTCCTCGATTCGTTAACATCGCAACAGCCCGTATGGAATTCATCAAGATGATCGGATCCGCCAATTCAGATGAAAGCAGGGTTATCAAAGACTTGACCTCCGCCCAAGACGCTGACTTAGATGGGGGGGCGATTCCGACTGGGGCGCCAAAGAATTCGGCTATCCCCATTGATCCTGAGCTTCGAGTACATTCTCCTATGCCCGATCCGGCACAGTCTTCAACCCATGCGAAGCAGGACCATTTCGTGTCGTCTCCTCGTCCGACGACGCCAAAGAAGCCAGAGCAGACCGTGCTCGTTTCGCCATCTGAGAGTTCCCCGAAGCCTATACCCGATGAACATGAGCTTGGACGACCTACAGACGATGAAGAAGGGACCAGTAAATCTACACACACTGCACCTACAGACAACGCACAAGCATCGGAGACCAACACACCCCTAAGCGATCCCGAAGATCCTCTCACCCTCGCCCAATCTCTCGAAGTGAACTTCGCAGCTTTTCTCAACCAACGACGCAAGCTTGAAGCCTGCGTACAGGCCGAGAAGTCGAGCGCAAAGAAGAATGACGAGATGATCGCCGAGCTCAAGCAAACTCGAGACGAACTCGGCAAAAAGCACAGCAGGAGCACATACGAGCTGAGATGCAAGGTTTCCGAGTTGGAGGCACAACTTGAAGCTGCGAAGGTAGCGCTGGAAAACGCGAAGATGGAAGAAAAGGAGTCTGATGTTCGTCTTACTGAGCTTGGAGACAAGATTCAGGGTGAAGAGAGAAGCAAGGCTGAAGCTGCCGGAAGGATCAAGCAGTGGGAGGCTACGCTGGCAAAGACTGCGCTCCAGTCTATGTAAGACAAGACACGTCGTGTTGGATGAACGATTGGAAGAAAGAGACTTGTCCGACTTTCATTGCTTTGTACTTCAACAGTTATATACAGAGAGCATGTGAGTATACTTGGGTCACTCGGAGATTTAGTACCTTGGTAGGACATACTCATGGTACTGGCGAAGACACGGGCTAGGAAAAGCGACTTCAGTACCAGGCTGAACATAATTCTACGGAGGTGAACGTGTAGGTTCGGCGATGACCTCTCTATAAACAAAGCTCAAGAAGAAGTTGACATAATGTAATGCTTTCGTGTTCTTATTCATCAACTCTGTTCACAGCCCAAAGCTTAACCTTATA
>JAAOAR010000235.1:0-53461 GCA_013395995.1 Fusarium pseudoanthophilum
CCCGAGAGTCGCGGAGGCAGACACGCCGCCTGAGGCACCGGGGGCTTGGGCGGGGACTTTGGTCTCGGGGGTGGGCTGGAAGGTGTTCTCGGGGGGAGCTGTACCGGCGGGGTGTTGCTCGGCGTGGAACTCGGGGACGGCATCGTTGCCAACGAGAACTCCGGGCTTGTGCTGGTAGATGTGAGTATGATGGATCATGGAGAGTACTTCTATGACGATTGACTTACGCCCTTGGTTGTGAGGGGCTCAGCGGGAGCGACCTTGCTTCGGAACTCACCCTGCTGGGGAGTAGCAGACTCGGGGTTCATAGACATGATGGTTGTGTTGTATGTGGAGTGTTTTGAAGGTAAGTGTTCAATTGAGTTTCTTGGGAGTTTGTGTATGATGAAAGAAGAATTATGAGAGAGATGAAGATAAAAGTCTTGTCTTACACGCTGTAAGGCTACATATAATGCATCGTGATACTACATCTACACAAGTATGATGTCAACATCTTCATCGTCGCCATGACATCACACTGTCGCCGCATGAGATCCAAACATCATCAATGCAATCTACATCGTGTCTGTTGAAGAAATCACTGTATATCTACTCTGTTCAGGGCGAAATCGATCGATAAAGATATTCAGTGGATGAGATTTGTGGAGCGGACGTCGGAGTTTTGCTCCGCGTGAGAGCTCGTTGGTTGGTGTTGTGGAGGAAGGCCCTTGTATACAACGTCATATGTCCTTGGCTTGTAGGGAAACGGGTGAGTTTTCCGTGTATGCTTATTTGTTTTACTGTGTGATGCTGGGTTTGAGGATGGAGATGTGAAGATTTGCTTGAAGGCTAGCTGGTGTTGATGGGAGAGCCGGTCACATGAGCGGGTTTCTTCAAGATATCGGGCGAGCAGGCGGTATAACAAGAGTCGCGTGTTGTGTTTCCTTGTTCTTTGGGTCGGTGCATGATCTAGATCCTGTTGTAGATCGGAAGAGGCTATTGCGATTGGTGGTTTGTACGTTCATGATGCTTAAATTGGTGTTGGTGACAGCTAGCCAATTAGAACAAGCCTCTTGTAACGACAACCATGAAGCTAGAACATCCGTGATGATAGCAGGATACACATTTGAAGTGTTTCTAATAATACTAGATCACGGAGCACATATACCCTCCATGTTCTCGAGTATACTGCAAGAGTGTTGTGCATGTTCCGGTACTCAGGACTCGGAGAGACGCTGGGAGGATGCGATTCGTCCAACTGCAAGTCATCTAGGCCCTGAAATGCTTATCAGGCTACTTCTTTCCACCAGCAGTCACGACATCTGTTGTAGGATCTTGTACTCCAAGCACAAAGTCCACAAGCTGTCATAGGCGACGACTTGGAGACGAGGATGGCCATGGGGTGTCGACGAGAGCGCTGTGGAAGAATGGGTGGTTAATCAATTCCACGCAGGGTAAATGCAATGCGCCGTCCTCTTCGTGTAATAGGCTTAAAGCTGCTTATCAAGTCTAGCAGGCGTCCATTGACTGATGCGAGCATTGAGCGGAGAGACCAATTGGAACTTCTCAGCCAAGTAACACAATAAATATTATCTCACCAGGCTGGTGTTGTTTCGCCCACTTGCACTGAATATCATGAGTTGTTCTAATTGAAGTAACTTACCCTGCATCGTTCAGCAGCGCCACCACATGAACTCGGAACGTCCAAAGCAAAAGCAGTCAGCCAGTTCAGGGAAGCCCCTCAGCTGTCAAGGGATGCAATATTGAGTACCTTGACGTCAATGCAAGACATTTTTGCACTTTGTGCACCTCTCTCTGGCTTGCGCCTTGATGATGATGTACATATTGATCGTGTAACGTTTCACGACAGCCTCTCGAACGTACAGCTGAATCGCGATCAAGACTCAACATCTAAATCAAGGGATGGATTCCGTCCCCAACCGGAGATGGCTTTCTCTCGAACTTCGGTCTCAGAAATAGGGGTCTCGACCTTGACATTCCTCAAAATGTCATTTCCTTTTTTTAAGCCTCAAGGGTCCATGGCTAATTCCATATTCAGCCACCAGCGACCGGTTTAAGTCACGAGCATACCACCAATTCAGCCTTAAAGCGACAGCTGCAGTTCAATTTGCTGACAGGTCCGGCGCTGAGACCATTTAATTGTTAGGCGTCTTTCTGATGACAGGGAGCCAGAAATTGGCCTTGGCCAAATCTTGTGGGGTTCTTGTCATAAATCGTCGATGAGCAGTTAGCGAATTCTTATCGGCTGAAGCACAGAGCTTTTTGATCGACCGACTGTGTCGCATAAAAAGCCTCTCAGGCGAGAGAGGATCGCCGATAAACAAACAGTGTCGCACCAGGGAGACAGCAAAACTGGGAAGAATACCGGGTCACAGAGGATCCTTTAATCTGCGAATTGTGGTACATAAACAAGATAACAGAAAGAGAAGAATTTTTCTGTGATTAAAGTTGCGAAAATAACAGTTGGAAGCTGGTTAATATGATGGCATGTCGGTGGTAGCTGTGCCGCTGGTGGTTATGAGGGCGATAAATTAATATTATGGCGACGCCACATGTCGAGACCCGTCTTGCATCAATCAATTGCGGCTGTCATCTTGGCTGCATTCATCTCCAGCCTCATGACTTTCAGACATTTCTGTTTCTGTTTCTGTTTGTTTTGGTTGATCGATCACTGGATAGTCACCGCTGAATTCTCAGTGATTCTCATCGTCTCTCCCTTCTCTGTAACCCTCGGGGTTCCATGTTGATCGTTAATCGACAGGCTAAAGTCGCATTTTACAGGGGGATCTAATCGAGACCCAGCTGTGCCATGCTCGTACAGGACTTACCCTCGTCGCTTGTTTGAGTTTTACGATGAGGCCATTGTTTAGTAAATTAAGAATTGATGGACTGGGGGTTTACGTGGTCATTCCTGTATAATACGAAGTGAGTGAGTTTGGGAATAAACGGCGATTAAACTAGAACAAAGAAGTTCGCCCTGGACTGAGACAGTTTCCGAATATAGATCAAGGTTCTGAGGACGCGCAACGCACGCATCCATCCATTGGAGTCAGCTTGACCAAGTCAAGACAAGTTCAACCCCGTGTTGATGATCTCACACACCACTACTCCGTAGTTAGGTGGCTAGAGGGTTTTCCAACCTCGTGTCTGCCGTTGCACCCGTTTTGGAGGAGGCTGTGCATGAACTGGTGATTCTTGAGGATATTTGCAATTGCTATTGATCGCAAGTCGAATATACAATGTCAATTAGAGTGAATTCTGTTAATTTGCGATACAATATCTACTCGTATTATCGACGTGGTAAATACTCTTGGCCCTGGTTCCAGAACATCTGCGTCACGGGTCCCGCCTTGGCCGGAAAGCTAGGGGCCGGTTGCCGGGGAGTCCAGGGCGGAACATCCGCTAAAATGGGAAATTCCAGGTTATCGGTCCGCATCCGGTGTGCCTACCTGCCCCCTCATTCGCTCCTTCTAACTGGGCCGTTACAGTTGTAACAGCGATTCAGTGACTTTGATTTGGCTTGACTCTCTCTTGGCTGAGCTCTTTCTACTCTTGTCCTCGTCACTCCATCTTTTTTTCCCTCTCTTCAGGTCCATCTCTCGCAATAACAAGGCAGAAAAGAAAGACTCGCTCGGGTCGGTCGGTCTCTTTATTCCACTCGCTCGCTCAGTTCCTTGCGCTTCTCCAACTCTCTCGTTCCAACTGCAAATTATATCTCGCCGATTGATCCACCTTCTTCCAAGGCGATCCCCTTGAGGCGGCGCGCCCGCTGCTGGCATCATCGATCCTCTTGGCACTGCCTGCTCTCGAGTTGTTGCAGCCAACCTACCTTATCGCTATCTTTATCAGTGTCACACTGCTTGAACAGTGCCTGCTCTGCTCCTCCGCCTGGATCCAGATTTAATATCCAACCATTATCCACAATGCAGAACTACCACGGGGATCCTTACGAGAGCGAACCGCTCGACTCTCATAATCGCTACGATTCCTCTCCCCGAAGACCCATCCCTCCTCCCCATAGTTATTCACCTTCGGCTGCTCACTACGACGCCCCCCCGAGATCAAATCACCCAAGCGCACATCCCGATTCTTCATACAGCCGTGTGCAAGGTGGCTACGACGATTATTCCTCTCACGGTCGCCCAGTATCGCCTTCGCCGTACGCAGGATCCGCAGGATCTGCTGGATACGATAGTCCTCGACGACCATCGCCTCAACAAAACGATCACGGTTATTACGGCAATCAAGGCTACAATAACTACGGAGGTGGCGGCGGCGGACATATGGGGTATGATCACCCAAACTCCCATACTACACCGGGCGCAGACAATTTTGGAATGTCGGCATCTGGTGGTATGACAGGAATCGCTGTGAACGTTGCTGACCGTAATCCTCGCTATAGCGGAATAGGCGCAATGGAACACTCCAACTTGCCTCCGCCTCCATCGCGGACTCAGCAAAACCCTTATGGCGGAAATGGCGGCTACGGTTACGGTAACGGTTACGATTCTCCTCGGGGGCCACCATCGGCTGCGGCGTCTCACTTCAACGGTAGCGATCCCTACATAGATAACCCGTACCCCGGATATACGAATTCGCGGCACGGGAGCGACAATCTTGGTGTAGTGAATCCTAATGACATTATCGACGATGGAGACGACGGACTTGTGTATGGAAAGAGCCAAAGGAACTCAATGCTTAGCCTTTCCAATTCCGACCGCGCGAAGAGGGGTGCTTCTGCAACCGCTGCTGCAGTTGGAGGTGGTGCGGCTGCTGGCGGCCTTTTGGGTGGACGAGGTCAGTATTCGTCTGCCGAGTGTGCGCATTTGCTAATTAGGTCCAGGCGGAAGCTACGAGATGAATGCACGGGAAAAGCCTTACGGCTATGGCTCAGACGATAAGGACACTGGGAGGAGTAAGAGGTGCAAGTGGCTCATCATCGTCGTGGTGTTCCTCGTTATTGTCGGCGCTATCGTTGGTGGTGTCGTTGGTAGTATGGTGAACAATGGCAAGCACGACGACAGCACGTCGAGTACTTCGGGAGAGTCAGCTAAGGACGACACCAAGAAGAACGGCGATCTCGGCAAAAACAGCGCAGAGATTAAGGAGCTTCTCAACAATCCCGACCTCCACAGAGTTTTTCCCGGCATGGACTACACCCCTCTCAACTCGCAGTATCCTGACTGTATGCATAACCCACCTTCTCAGAACAACATCACTCGCGACGTGGCCGTTCTGGGTCAACTTACCAACAAGATTCGATTGTACGGAACCGATTGCAACCAGACGCAGATGTTGATTCATGCTATTGATCGATTGGAACTCAAGGATACCAAGATCTGGATGGGTGTTTGGCTTGACAAGAACGAGACAACCAACGATCGACAGATGGCACAGATGTGGGACATCCTAGATGAGTATGGTGATGACCCATTTGAGGGTATCATCATTGCCAACGAAATTCTCTACCGCAAGGAGATGAACATCACCACATTGGCCAACATCTTGGACGAAACCCGCACGAAGCTCGACAAGAAGGGCCTCAAGCTTCCCGTTGCCACCTCGGATCTGGGCGACGACTGGACATCTGAGCTTGCGACCGACAGTGACTATATCATGGCCAACATCCATCCCTTCTTTGCCGGAGTGACGGCATCCGAAGCTGCCGCTTGGACCAATAATTTCTGGAAGACTAACAATGGAGATTTCTGGAAGACGGACACGAAGAAGAACATCATCTCGGAGACAGGCTGGCCTACCGGAGGCGGCACAAACTGTGGCTCAGCCACGACCTGTACCGAGGGATCAGTTGCTGGTGTTGACGAGCTCAACACCTTCATGGAAGATTGGGTTTGCCAATCTCTAAAGAACGGTACCAACTACTTCTGGTTTGAGGCATTTGATGAGCCTTGGAAGGAGAGGTACAACACCAAGGGCAAGGCGTGGGAAGACAAATGGGGTCTGTTGACATCGGACCGCGAGCTCAAGAAGGGAGTCAAGATTCCCGACTGCGACGGCAAAACGATCCAGGACTACAGCATGTTTTCATCATAAACGACTCGATGCATTCACGACATTACTCAACAGCGATTGATGTCTGAGTTTATGTCAGCTCTGCGGATGCGAGGGCATGCATTGGATATATAACCATCATCACCTCAACACTCAGCATTTAATGTCTTATCACGGACGGAGTTACGGAGTATTAGGGAAAACAGGTAAAATGTTATGCCCTTCATGTGTTTTTTTGTTTCGGATACGCCTGGCACGATTGTTTTGTAGACGATGGAAATGGAAGGCTGGCTTATTGTAACGATTCGCATTGCGAGAGTATATAGTTGATGGAGGAACTCAGGACAAACGAACAATACAAGTATTGGCTCAGAGACTGATGCGCGATTAACGTGTCATGTGAAGTATTGATGTTTGTTGCAATGAAATGATCATTGTTGATCATTGATGTACCTAACTGATGGGTATTTTGCCCGTAGGCGCTGCATATTCGTTTCGTCGTCAGTCGTTACAAGCTAAATGGCCAAGCAAGATGTATATAACGTGCTTCGATGCGCCCGTCCCAAGCACTCATCCCAAGCAATCGCCCAAGTCCTTATTCCCAGCAACCATGGCATTAACCAGCCTCATAAAAACTCCTCATTTCTTTCTCCCAGCGCAAACCTGACTCCATGTCCTCCATCGCAACCCCGACTCCATGTTCTCCATCGCAGCCCTCAATTTCCAGGGTGATACGTTCCATCGCCATCCTCATCCATTCCCTGCGACTGACTTCTAGGCGTGAGAGGTCTCTGGTGAGGATAGGCGACGGCGGACAAGCCCTCGATCCCCTCAATGGGATAGTGGAACATGCCTGGGGGGACGGAGGCCGACTTTCTCATGTCGGCGTTCATCATGTCGATTGTTCCAGCTTTGTACATGTCGCGCTCGCGAGTGACCTTGTCGAGTCTGTGTTCGAGGGTCGAGATTCGTCTGGCGTACTCGCGGAGGGTGTTGATGACTTTGTTCATGTCATCTCGGAGTTCTTCGGTGCTGTCAGGGATGGGGAAGTCAGGGTCTGGCGGGGAGAGGCGAACTCGGGGCTGTGGCATGGCGGGGAGTGGTGCCTGAGTGACGTTGTACGGAACTGCATTTCCATTGTATGCAGCTGGGTTGCCGTTGAAGGGGCCCGGGTTCGTAGGATACATGTTCTGGGGCGCATTGAACGCAGGGCCATTGTTCGCAAACGGCATCGGATTGGCCGCAGCGGCCGGGGCAGCCATACGAGCAGTTGCGAGAAGACGGCCGGTGACTTCGCGCTGAAGATGAAGGGTCACCATGGCGCTGATGTCAGTTCCGCACGGGAGCTTGCCGACGTTCTCTCTACAGAGCGTTAGTCTTGATCAATTGTAACTGAGAGGAGAAATGGTTACCTCTTGCGCATGAGGGTATCGCATGCTTGTTCGAGAACAGAGCGCTTGAGTCTTTCGTCGGCGTAGATGTACTCGGGCTTGCGAGTTGCGCGATCGCAGACCTGCCAGAGGGCCTGGTACTCTGCTTCGCGGGCGGCTCTGTCATGCTTTGACTCCATTGTAATTGAGCTTGAATTGTAGATTGATATGGTGGTCTTAAGTTGAAGAGTCTTTGATGTAATTGACTGAGATGTGTAAGTTGGATGAAGGATGACGAGAAGAGACGGAATTTATAAGTGGGAGATTGAAGAGGCTGTGAATCACTGCGCGATGCGCATTTAGACGAGACTTATAAAAGAGAGTGGATTGTTTAGGAGATGTTATGGCGGGTTAGAGGAATAGACGGAAGTTTTGAGGAGAGGAAGAGAAGAATTGAGAAATTGTGCAAATGTTAGTGGAGAGGAGGAGGATATTAGAGGACTTTTGGGGGTGGATTGAAGAGATGTGATGAATTGAGATGAACTTGACAAAGAGAGAAATTGGGTAAACTTACTGGAATGGTCAAGGTCTTCAAGGTGAAGGCGCGCGATGATGTTTGTGCAGGTGTAGATGTAGATGTTGGTGAGTGGTCGAGTTGGAGGTGTTGATCAATTGAGGATGATGATGGAAGGTCAAGGTGAGGATGAAGGAGGGTTGTGTTGAAGTAGATGAAGAAGAAAAGAAAGGCCGAGAAAGAATTTGAAGGGTTTAAAAGGAAGTAGTCGCGACAGTTGAGTTGAAGACTGCAGCCAAGATCAGATGTTGGGACTGATGATGTTAGAAGAAGTCAGAAGAGAGAATGAAGGTTGTGAGTCGAGGATGAAGAGTTGGCCAAAACAGACGAAGAAGAGACAATAAATGCCGAGGAAGAAATTGAAAGGTCCAGAGAGAATGGTCGCGACAATGGAATTGAAGACTAGATCTCAGGTCTGAAGTTGGGGTGTTGGGACTATGAGGTTGGAAGAATCCGGACGCGAGGGTGAAGGTCGCGGGATGAGGATGAGAGGTTGAGTGGAAGTGGATGTAGAAGAGAATGAATGAACTAAGGAAGAAGCTGAAAGACTAGAAGTAAATGATTGCGACAACAGTATTGAAGTGCAAGGTCAAGTTGTGAAGATGTTGAGGATTGATGGTGATGCTAGAAGAAGTATGAAGAGACGATGCAGCGTCGAGTTGAAGTAGATGAAGAAGACCATTGGAATCACGAAGGGCGACTTACGAGTGAAGAATAAAATGGTCGCGATAGTAGAATTGAAGAGTGAGAACAAGCTGTGAAGATGTTTACTGCCTCAGAGATTGGTGATGATGTTGGATGAGGTTAGAGGTCAAGGCCAAGATCATGAGATGAGGCCGAGGGAAGATCAAAGAGGCCGGAGACATTAGACATCAAAACGCGATACTGGATTACCCAAGGAGAGCATGTCTGAAGGAATTGAGCACAAGAGAAGAAGCTCATTAGAGTGCAGCGCACAGTCTTCGCAGTCACCGACAACTGAAGCCCAAGACGCAGACCATCGCCAGACATGAACAAACACTCGTCAATTAACAATTACACACAGCAATTAATTAATAGTAGTAGCCTCAAGCTTCTTCACCAAATCCTCCTCTCCATCACTCTCCTTCTTCTCATCCCCATCCTCAATCTCAACCTCCTCAATCACAATCCCCTTCCCTTTACCCTTAACATCACCCTCCGCCTCACACTTAGGCTTCCAGTAGATACTCGTCGTAGAGAACGCACAGTCCAGTCTCTCCTGGGGAAAGGCACAGCGTTCATATGACTTGTGCATTCTCTCCACGTTCTCGATGTGCTCGTCTGCAAAGATGCTGCTCCCAATTAGCATCACTCAACTTCAATGTCAAAGGGGGTGACTTACTCTCCCCAATCTTCATAGCTAGTACCGACAAACAGCGCGGGGAGTTCGCCCTCTAGCGCATCGTTGTACACAGGTCTGTAGAGATGAACGCCGAAGAAGAGGGTCTTCGCATCAACCATCTTCGTGCCCTTCGGATCCTCAAGAACAGTGTGACCAATATTCTCAAGAAACTGTTTGTCGGAGGCGCTGAAAGCTGGGTCCTGGAAGAACGTCTCAATCTTTCCACCCGTAATTTTTTCTGCTCAAATTAGCACCGTCCACTCACAAGTCATCAAGGTAGTAGACGTACCCAGTTCTTCAACCATGATCTCAAAAGCCGCAAGTTGCGCAAACGTGGATCTCTTGCCATCAAGATTAAGACCGTCGTTCGGATCAAATGTCCCAACACCGAGATGAACAGCTTTGTCAATCTCTGTCAAATGCGACGCTTTCGCTTTGACGAGTTCGCGGAGACGGGGACAGGAGTAGGCTTCGTCCTCCCATCGCTTGCGATGCTGCTTGTAATCGGTCTCCAGATCCTCGGGCGTTCTCAACCCTTCTGTCTGGGGCTTGACGTGTCTGGAGGAGTGAGATGCGGTGTTGGTTCGTCTGTTCTTGCGGTTCTTGCGCACGACTCTTGTCCAGTCTGAAGAATCCTGTGATGAAGACATTGTGAAGGTAAATCTTTGAATGAGAAGTACAAGTCAAAATGGATCAAGAGAATTAAAAGAAAATAAAGTGAGATGATGGAATTAATTAAAGCGCTTGCGTAAAAGAAGGGGAATAATGGTGAGATGGTCACTTATAGTGAGTCCCTCAATGAAGAATGTCGTGAAGATTGAGATTTCGAGACTCCACAGGGCTCGGTGAACTTCGGTGAAGAACAAGGTGAGTTTTGAGATCTTAGTGGCGTTTTGAGTTTCAATGCTTAAGAAAAATGATGGGGAATAAAACTCCGACTGGTTCTGTCTCTTACTCCCCCTTATATAACTCAGCGACCGACATGATTGCTCTTTTCTGTGAGAGATTTGTTATTATCGTCATTTGCTGTCGCTTGCCATGTCACAGATTGAAGAAGACATCCCGTAAGGCAAGGCAAGGCAAGGCACATGCATGATTTGAGGTCTAACAAGCACAAGTCTCTCGCCGAGAATGCAACGATAGCACAGAGTACAGAGAGGAGCCAATCAGAGGCTGTAGTGATAAGAGCATCAGCTTACGGTAGTGTCTGCGTCTGTGCTTCGTGTGTGTCTTGTGAGGATGTGACCGTGGCATGGATCTTGGCGTCTACGCGGCATCCTCACCCCGAGCCTCACTCACAGAGAGAGTCAAGAGTCAGAAGTCAGAGACTATCATCAGATCAAAACGCGGCTACGAATCGTTCATCGGCTCTCCTGATCCGATCTTCTCATCAAGTGAGTCGACCTCTACCGTCCCTTTTTTCCTCCTTATTAACCGGTATATCCCATCACCAACCCCCGCCCCTCTACCCCATTACTCTCAATATCTCATTGGTAGGCCGCTAAGATAAGTCTAGCGCCAGCGCTTAAAACATCTCCAGTCACAGCCCAGAAACGCCCTGTAGCCCTGTAAATCACTCATCCCGCTGATCCCATTGGGCGTGTGTTCCCGTTCTGCAGCAGGGGTCACACCCTCCAAGATGCATCGTCAACGGCCTCTTACTGGGCCATCACATCTGTACTTGGACCTGGGCGGCTGCAAAAGATGGCCACCGAGCGGAGTGCGAGTGCGTTGCCTTAAGACCAGAACTTGCGGCCTCCTCTTCCTCTTCCTTTTTCTCCGAAGAAGTTTCTCATAAAATCGTTGGTTCGTGAAATTTAAATGTTCGAGGCTGAGCCTTGTTCTTGTTCTTTGTCTGTTTGCTAGAAGTATCACCACAATACTACGAGATATACACCGCAATCATGAGGACGTCAGCATTCATCTCGGTCCTCCTCGCGACAATTGTGTCAGCACACAGCGTGATCACTTATCCCGGCTGGCGAGGAAACAACCTCATCACCAACGCAACATTTCCCTACGGCATGCAATGGATCTACCCATGTACGTCCTCTCACTCTCTCCTCTTGACTGTATCAACACCAATTAACATCGTCAGGCGGCGGTCACAATGTCACGACAAACAGAACATACTGGCCCACAAGAGGCGGCGCTGTCGCTTTCCAGCCCGGCTGGTTCCGTGGCCACGAGACAGCCTTCGCCTACGTGAACATGGGCTTTGGCGACGATGGTCCTGACGGCGGCCCTGCAAACATGACACAGCCCGTCGTCCCAATGTTCCAGATCCTCGGTCCCACCAACAATCCATTCCCAGGAACAATCTGTCTCCCTCAGGTGCCTCTGCCCAAGAACACGACTGTAAAGGCAGGCGACAAGGCTACAATCCAAGTCGTAGAACTAGCTGTTCACGGCGCAGCTCTGTACTCTGTACGTCCCTTATCCTCAGGTATCTGTTTGCAGGGAAGAAAGACTAACATGCCCAGTGCGTCGACATCATCTTCGCTGAACCAGGAGACAAGCGAATCGCCGAAGTTAACGAGACAAACTGCTTCAACTCCACCGACATCGGCTTCGCAGAGATCTACACCATCACGACCAAAGCATCCGGCTCCGATTCCTACGTTAGCGAATCCGGCGCGACACAAACACTGCGCCAGCTGAACCTCGCAGGCTGGCTGCCGCTCGTGGCAGCCGGTGCATATGCCCTGTTTGCGTGATTGATGAGATTGAGAAACCCGATACGAAAAGAAATTTGTACAAAGCATAATGACTGGCGTTTTTAACGGGCGGGGACTTTTCTGGCATGTCCCCTGGATTGATTTTATTTATATCCCTTCATTTATTTTTATAATGCTGCGGTTGTCCTGGGGGGACTGAGATATCGCACGTGGTATATGGTGTTGGAGGAGCTTTATCTGCTTCATTCATTTGACACACCGTGTAGAATGAGAACCTACGACTATTCAAGTTCATAAATTGTGCTATTCATGTGATAAAAGCGTCGCTAAATTGAGATGTCAAGTTTTAGGGTGAGATGAATTAAGACGATGCCTCACGATTGAGATCAATTGACAGACGCCTCTCACAACGTCAGACATCACTCTCACCACAAAGCCATTGCCTATCAATGTATCACATTCATCTACCGCTAATTCTATGCCTTTTACTCTTCTAATTCCGTATATCCGTCGTTCCACGTCAAGAATAACCCGTCTTGGCGCTGCAACGGCCTGCATACCCGTCACCGTCATATCACATTCACGGAGCGACCTTAGCGCACTCGGCCGCGACAGACTTGACACGCTCCTCTGAGCTTCGTCCAACAGCACTCTGGATCCACCCCTTGATACCGAGATTAGCCGCCTCCGCCTTTGATGCGGAGAGCAGTGTGCCGAGCGCCACCAGGGCGCGGTATAGAACCTCTGAGTCTGTTTGACCATCGCGGGAGAGGATCGTCCCGAGAAGGATAGCGAGACGGCGACGCTGGTCGGGTGTGAGGAGACGCTCGCGATGGACGAGCACTGAGAGGTTGATTGCTGCGGTTGTGGCAGCGATGAGGACGTTGCGGTTGAACGGCCCGATGGGTTCCGAGGAGACACCAACGATACGCTCCAGGAACGAAATGGCTTCGTCAGATTGAGCACTAACAATCGAGCGGCCATTTGCGGTGGAGAAGATGTTGGCGAGGGTACGCAGACCCATCATGGCAGCGTTCTCATTGGGGGTTTCGTCCTTGGGGAGAGAGGACGCGAAAGCAAGGTCGAGAAGGGAGCCAGCGGTAGGGTCAGAGAATTGAGCGACAAGAGGGTACTTTGCGACACAGCGAAGGAGATCAAGACCGGCAAGACGGTCTGAGTAGGGCCATTGTGTAAGAATGCGGACAAGAAGAGGCAGGGCTGTTTGTGGAACCGGTTTGTTAGACTCAAGCGCGGCGCGCAGCTCTGACAGCACAGATTCATCGGATGGGTTCAAGGCTGCGTCTTTGCGACCCGATGAGATCATGTTCTTGTTGACGGTCAGGATTTTGTTGAAGATGGCTGGTACTGTCAGTGATTGAACAAAAGCACAGAGACAAGAACTTACCTTCGTATTTGGCTGCTGTAATACTGAGATAGTCCTTCTGAGGGAGCACCTTGGGCTGGGTGCTTTCACCAGGTCGGTATCGCGACTCAGTGCCCAGAGGATCAGGTCCGCTTGGCTCTGAAGTCTGACCAAGAGTAGCTCCCTTGGTGTTTTCGGTGATGAAGTTGGCCACGTTGTCAAGGTACGAGAGCGGTAGCTCATTGTCGCCCAAGAACTTGGTGGCTCGCTCGTAAGGGTTCTCAGAGAGATTGTAAGGGAGCTTCAGAGGAGGCTTGCCATCCTCAATATCGACATCAAAGACGTAGTCATACATCTTTCCTTGGTACTCAACCTTTTTGCCAGTACTAGCGACAGCATCAACGACAGTACCGACGTTGATCCATTGCTGTTGGCTCACCGACCACGTATGAGCAGTAACATTTCCGTTATCCTCCTTGATCATCTGAACCTGTCCCTCCTTCGTACCCGCCTTGCTGGTCAGGAACTCAGGGCCAGGGAGCTTCTCCTTGTTGACACCCCCGACCTGCTGCTGAGGGATCGATGACGCCTTGACAGATTCCTCAAACTCCTTGAGTGTCGCTTGGTCGGCAGTACGGTCGGGACTTCGTGTAAAGACGCGGGCAATGCTGTCGCTGGCACCCGTAACGATGTCGCCGGTCTCGGGGTTCGCAGCGACGGTCCATACCGAAATGGCGGGATGTGTGATTGTCTGTACACATTCGGTACCCTTCCATACCCTCACAGTGCGATCTTCTCCCGAACTGACCAACTCACCTGTCGGGAGACTGGCCAAACAGTAAACAAAGCTTTCGTGTCCATGCAGCTCGGCGACTTGTTGACCATTCAGCTTCCACAGGCGGATTGTTCCGTCGTTGCTTGCGCTCGCAATGTCTGCACCGCTGGGGTGACCGTTGGGTACACGACAGAGGGCGCGGACAACGTCAGGTGTGTGGATGGTAGAGCTTGGCGACACCTCACCGGCGGTGGATTGCCGCAGATCAAAGATACGAATGCTCTTGTCGGCACAGCCAGTCACTACTGTGTGATCATCGAATGCAACAACGCTCCAGACGGCCATGCTTTCGTGGCCGCTCAACGAGAGCTCCGTTTCCCATTTCTGAGGGCTCCATACCCGCGCCTGACCATCCCAGCCGCCTGATACCAAGTATTTGCCGTCGGGTGAGACGTCGAGTGTGCAAACGTTGTGGGAATGGCCGATCAAGAGGCGTTCGGCGTTATCGGAGCTGGAAGCTTTGGGGGACTTGACTTCGATGATGGTATCCTTGCCACCAGAGACAACGTAGCCATCTGGGTGCTCACTGGACGGAGGGAAGAAGGAGATGGAGTTGACGTATTCGGAACCACGGCTGACCAGGGTTGCGTCGAAGTTCGGGGGAGATGCTTGGGTGCGGCGCCATATGCGGACGCTGCAATCGCGGGAGGCGGTTAAGACGGTATCGGGAGAGGGGAAGGTTGCGGCTCGAACCTATCGATCCGTTAGTGTTTCGAGATGCAGAGAAAAGTCGCCTAATAATGCCTACATCGGATTCGTGCCCGACCAATTGCGCCGACAGCTTGAAGTCGGTCATTTTCCTGGAGGATGGTTTGATGGATGGATGATGAGAGTACGTGACACTGCTGAATGCAGTGGAGGGGGGAGCTTGATGAATGACTGGACGGACGATGATGCAACAGGGTCAAGAAAGAGAAACGACGAGCTATCTCTCTCTCTAAGCAAGGGTAACGCCAACGACAAAAAAGGATGAAGAGGTTGTATCGTCAAAAAGTCATCAAGGGAACGGGAGGAACGTGACAAATCGTAGACTAGAGTTGATGATCGTTGGTCAGTAATGGAAGCTGATCGATTGATTGCCCCTTCCCGTCGGATCTGTCCCGTCCAGCTTAAGCCACAATCCAATGCGTCACTAAGCACCAGCCACCTCCACTTGGCCGGGCATAAAGTATCGCTCGGGCTTGGATGTTGTGACCTCTCGGGCATTATTGCTTCGCATTTAAGCATACATCAAGAAAGCTAAAATTAGACTGCTGCAGATGTCGTAAGTCATTGTTAAACCTTTATGGTGATACTGCTTTAGCAAGAGTCGGGCAGAAATAGCTGTTGAGGGGACTCAGGAGAGAGCAGTGCTGTATATATGAGAGTCGGACTCCGGTCCTTTTCTCGACACTGCACCCTGAATCAAGAGAAACCTTACACCCTCAGGCACCTTCAGACTCCTCTCTACCCGTCTCACAAATAATTCCTTGTCCTCTACATCAATATCTTTGTCTCTCAAGTCAAGTCAAGATATTGCAGCCCCCAATTATACCCCGCTTTGTGGCGGTGCCCACCGGAAAGAAGGACCCCGTCGTGTAACCCCGCCTTGAGGCTGCCAGAAAACTCAGGACCTCCGTCCTAAGCGATAAAAATATTCAGACGTCTTTAGTCCGAGCTTAAGGCATTCTTTACTGGCTCTATTTTGGCATCCTCTTCTCAAGCCACAAGCTTTCTTGCTCCCTTAGGCCCGCTGCTCAAGTTGGGCAAGCGTGACCCTGTCATTTTGGTTGCGCGCCGCTGTTTCCTTCCCTGTCCAACCTGTTTCGTCCTCCCCGTCTTCGCAAATATTTGGCAAATCCATCACCGCCCTCCTTTCCTCTCTCTCTCCCTCTCTCCTCTCCTCTCCTTTCTCTTCGTAAGGGGGTTCGCTTTGGGGGCAACATTTACGCTTTCTTGAACCTCACGACACGACCCCATACAATCACGACCTTAACGTTCCGCTTCTCCCTCTCTTTCCTTCAAGTTTTGGGCCCATCATCGCCATTTGCTCGAGAAAGACGCTCCACACTTCTGCGACGACACGCGACAAGCTCTGCCACGAGTCACGATCCAAACCACTCTTAACGACGCATACGACTGTTACGGCCTCTCTCATTTCCAATTTTGACATTCTCGATTAATATCGGGTATCTCGCTACTCTCTAGACCGACATCGAATACTACAGCTGGCCGCAATCGGCTAGATTCCATCAACGAACCGATTCCCCGCTTGTCTTCGCTTCTCTATACTGTCGCAATGGCTTCCGAACCTCGACAATACCATCCTCTGACCTGCCACGGTCATTCCCGACCTGTGCCCCATATCGCTTTCTCTGGCTTCGAGAAGGAAACTGAGAAGGAGATCGAGAGGAAGACCGACAGCTTCTTTCTGATCTCTGCCTGCAAAGGTGCGTCCATGTCTTGTCTCAACAGAGCGCATATTGACATGATATAGATGGCAACCCTATGCTTCGAAACGGCATGACTGGCGATTGGTAGGTCCCTGTCCACCGGATCTGGTAGCTCCTCTGACTTGCATAGGATCGGCACTTTCATCGGTCATAAGGGTGCTGTTTGGCAAGCTAGACTGAGCCCTGATACCTGCAGCGCAGCGACTGCATCGGCCGATTTCACAGCGTGAGTATTCTCCCTCACAAAACACAACACCGCTGACATTTGCGTAGCAAAATTTGGGATACTTACTCGGGCGAGTTGCTCTATACGCTTCAACACGATCACATTGTCCGTGCGATTGCCTACCCTCCCGACAACTCGGATCTTATCGCGACCGGCGGTTTCGAGAAGAAGCTGCGCATTTTTGACCTTTCGGAGCTGTCTTCTACTGGGTCCCCTGCTACAATCCCCGCCTCCGCTGGCTTCGAGATCGGCGAAGGCGTTCATACCGGTTCGATCAAGTTCATTTGCTGGACCCAGGACCCTAACATTGTTGTGACCGCATCCGACAAGACAATCCGATGGCTCGACCTGCCCAGCCGGGCCTGCATCCGACACGAAGTTCTTGATGGAGACATCAAGTCTTGCGAGATGGTGTCACTGGATTCCCAGTATGCCTCCCCTAACGATATTGGCGGTGGGCTGCCTGTTCTCGCTGTTGCTGCTGGAAAGACGGCGTACTTCTGGGGTGGCCGCAATGCCATGGATGAGCTCAAGCGCTTTCCTCTGAGCTACACCATCGCTAGTGTTGCGCTCGATCTCAAGGGTCGCAAGCTAGTTGTTGGTGAGGAGCCTGGCACATGGGCCAAGGTCATCCGATACGACGATGGAAAGGAACTCGACGTACACAAAGGACATCACGGACCTATCTGGTCAATTGCATTCTCGCCTGATGGCAAGATGTATGCTACAGGATCAGAGGATGGTACCATCAAGCTTTGGAAGAATTGTGAGGGCTTCTACGGGCTCTGGCGTGGAGGCGGAGAGAGAGTCGCAGAATAGGAACGCAGACTGATCTCTACATCCACGGACAATTTGGAGGCTGACGCCAAGTCTGAGGTCTCGTGTACTACAAAGGGTAGTAAGCGTGACATGAGCACTCGCGCGAGTCTTAGACGCTCGTGCAAAACTGGGAGCAGCGAGCAGTCGTACCGAACCGGCAGTCCTCTTGGCTACCTGCACGACGATTGGCGTCCCTGGCGATCAACTGTTTAATGTCGGAGTTTGTTGATAGATGATACACGCATCTTTGAAGGGAGATTGAGAAGTTTTCTATGTTAGACACGACACAGTCTAGTGGAGATGGCCTCAGAGGCCGATGATGGGGGCAACAGATTAAATACCTATCTACAGACAGACGCTTTAATACAACAGTGTACTATGTCTCGTCTAGCTACCCAGTCCGTACAGTCAATCCCAATCCCAATGCACTCACTTCACCTCGCTCTAGTCCCGTAGTCTAAGTATTCTATGTACTCTGTCTGAAGGAAGCTCATGTCTACCTAGCCACAGTTAGTCAGTCTCTATTCTACGACCAAGATCCCAATTTAGGGGGCGCATAATTAGCATTGCCCAAAGAAACTTACCAGAAAGAAAGATCATTCACAAGAACGTGTACAACTTTACTTCTGCAGCAGCTTACGAGGACACGCCTACTGGGGACACGCCTACTTAGATGCTCGCTTCTCGGCCTCACGCTGAGCGATGCGATCAGCCTGCACGACCCGGCGGTCGAACTCATACTGATACGTGCGCTCGTACGGAGTCTGGCGGTTGCCAGCGCTGTCGTCGAACTCGGACAGGACGTTGTGGGACTTCACAATCACACTCCAAGGCTCATCTTTCACGGTCGGGACGACTTCCCAAGGCTCCGTGGCATCCTCAGGCTGGACGACTACGCCCTCCTTCAGCTCCCGGTCCCTTTCCTCTCGGTTCTTCAGCTCTTGGTCCTTCTCCTCGTCGGAGGGGCCCATGATCATGGTGACAACCTTCTGGACCAGCTTGGAGAACATGCTGGGCTTGTTGCACTCCTCGGGCCACTTGAAGGATGGGTCGGAAGGCATCTTCATTCCCATGGTGTCGGTTGGTCGGTGTAAGTGCGCGTAGAGAGGTGTTGTTGATAGTTCGGGGGTTCTGAAGATAGAGAAGAAGGTTGTTGTGTAGGGCGTCCAAGAATGTGAGTGTAGGTTGGCGTTTGGGTGTGGTGTTGTGGATGGTTGTCCGGATGGAGGTGATGTCGAGGATGAGGGAAGGAATGAGAGTGGCGGGAGAAATGAGGAATATATACGGTCGATCTCGAGGCCATGCTGTCGCCGTCGAAAGCTCTTCTGTTCCACTGGCACTGGCGAGGTTCGTCGAACAGCCAGCGTGTCCCTCTGTCCATGCCAGCCGATACACCCGTTGAACTGGAGATCGCAGTGGAAGAGAAGTCGCCAAGCTGGAAGCCTAATTCATCCAACGTCGCGAATACAGGAGATCATCCTGTTCGCGCGCATTGAGCTCGAGTTCCTCTCTCAAAGTGCGAGTGTAGTCGCTGTTCGGGAGATCACCATCGAGTTCATCATGATCGATGAACTCCCACTCCTCGCCGGTCTCTGAATCTGTAATAGTGATAGTGGGGTTACTACAGAGCTGGTAGTTGGGCTTCTGCGCCTTGAGATGCTGCTTGGGAGTCTTGGAGAGGGTTGACAAGAGTGTGCTTTTGAGGCTGGACATGACGCGCGATGCTTTCTTGGTGACCTTGCGGCTGACGTCGGAGGGAGATGTGAGATTAAACATGACTGCGATGGTGTTTTGTTGTCGAAATAATGGAAGTTGGTAGTGTTGATGGTGGTGCTGGGTTTGGCAATCGAGACACCTTTCGCAGAATGCTTGAGGAGCAAACAGAAGACTAGGCAGCGGAAGAGGATTGAAGAGAGAAAGAAGAGACTGAAGGAGAATTGAATGAAAAGTGTCTGCATTTATTCCTAGTTTTGAGAGTGAATCAGCGTCCAAGGCGATTGTTCTCCATCAGTTCACCGATTCAGGCTGCATGTGCGCGAGCACTGGCAACCGTCACAGAGAGACTGACAAGCCGAGGGCTCTATTATCAGTGTGATAAAAATCTAAAAGCCAATTAAAACCTCCGAGAGAAGGAAAGCTGAGCTTTTGATCACAATGGTGGTCGAGGGGCTGTTCAATCGAACATCGCTGCTGAGGGCAGCTGTTCCATGACCTCAGTCTGTCGCGACACAACTGCTGAGATGATTCGCGCTCTCGTACGCATATTCTAATGCACTTAGCGACACAGCGAATTGTATTTATCAGGTCAAAAGAGCTATCGTTGGGCCTGCGTGATGGAGTGGCTCGATGGTGATGATTGACGATTGACCAGCGGAACAAGAGCTGCGACATTACAACATGGCACTTTTTTGGACCAATTTACTCCAGTAACCACCTATAGACATAAGAGAGACCCCAAGACTGTGCGACGAACAGTCTATCTCCATACCTTCGATGTTAAGTGGCAGTCATGGACAGTCTTGTAACAACGGAGGGAGTCTTATGGGGGACCTCAGTTTGCTGCAACAGGACATCGGAGATGAGCAGTAGTCAGTTAGACAAGACCTAATGGACCGAGCGACAAAACGTATGCCAAGTTCTGAGCCAAAAGAGCTTTCGTTCATCGTGAATGATAGAGTGTCTCGATGATGAAGGTGGACCATTGGCGATTGTGCAGCAGAATGGTGAGCGAGGACACCACAACAAGCGCTCCAATTGCACTATTTCGTCTTCATAAACGGTAGGAGGCATGAAAAAGAGTGCTCGAATGAATATGGACAGTTGATCTCATTAGCTCCGTTGTTTGGAACGGCAGCGTTGACCAATCTCGCAGCATCAGTGAGAATGCTGTCGCGGGCCTCAGCCTGACATGACAGAACATTCAAGATAAGTTGAACATTCTCGAACTTGCTCTAATAACTTGAGCGACAAGTTTTAGATCAAAACGAAGTCAATTGAGCTTTGTTCGTACAAGCAATGTGTCTCAACGGTGATGGTTGACAACAGACGGTTGCCTGCAGAAGGACGAGCGGCGACACCACAACAGACGTTTCAATGGACTGGTCTCCTGTCAGTGAGCACTAATATACATAATAATAGTCTCTTAGGACAGGTAGGTTAATCTCAATACATTCGATGTTGGGACCTAGAGACGCGGTGACCAAGAGTCGTGATCAGTCTCGCGACCGCAGCGAGATGAGCACAGCAATTCCTGGCACAGAACGATGAAGACGGGATGGAGGACCCTTGCACACAGTCTATTGGATCGAGCGATACCCTTCACGGTGGTAGTTCAGTAACAGAGCCTTTATTTGTTGTTATTCGACATGGTGCTTTGACGGTCACGATTGAGGATCACGTCGAGAACCACGAGCGGCGACACCACAACAAGGCGCACAACGGGATATACCCTTTTCAACGAGTTTCAAAAGATATAAGTTGGCCTATTCATTTAGATACTGAGCACTGTGTCTCAATAGATCGATTGTTGGGGTTCTCTGGTGCAGTCGCTGGAAATCTCATGGAATGATGTCGGAGAGCTCAGCAGTGACAATACCATGTCGCATGGCAACAAAGCAATTGAGATGAACTGTATTCTTTCATACCTACTGATTTGAGCCGCGCGATATCACTTAATGCGAAAGCTGGGCCAATGGAGCCTTTGTTCGACGTGAACAGACATGCTGCTTCGATGGTCGATCGGCGATTGGGAAAACGATAAGCGACGGCATCACAAAGTGGCCCCCAAAGGGTCATACTCACTCGAACGAGCTTCTGAATACGTGAATTTAGACAAATAGTCAGAATATGAGAGTTTAATCTCAATCTATCTGATGCTGGGGTCGTCGGGCGCGGTAATGGCAGCCTTGGGCCAGTTGATGTCAACGAGAATGGCATCGCGACACTTGGCATGAAGAAGATAAGAGCAATTTGGATAGGATAAATCGCACAGGGATATAAAAGTAAGCTGTGCGATAAAGACTATTATCGAAGATGGGTTAGTAGAGCTTTTGTTCGGCGTGAAAAGGCATGCTGCTTCAACGTTGAACGACGATTGCGTCCAAGGACGAGCGACAACATCACAACATGGCACGAAATAGACGATAATCACTCCAGTGAGCTTTGGCACACGCAGAATTGGTCAATGAACTGGGAAATGAAAGTTCCGTCTCGATAAATTCGATGTTGGGGTCGTCGCGCGCGCAAACGGCGGAAGTCTTCGGCCATTTCCAACATCAAAGAAGACGGTATCACGGAACTCAGCGCGGAGAAGGCAGAGTGACGATATAGAAGGATAAAAGTCACCCAGACATACTCAAGTAGGCCTTGCGATACAGAATATCGCTAAATCAGGGTCAATGTAGCCTTTGTTCGGCATAAAAAGACATGCTGTCTGGCTGATCGATTGACGATCGTGTATAGAACGACACCACAAGAAGACATGTGATTGACAAAACTCATCGCAATAAGCATGAATACATCTAAAATCGATCTGTAAGTTAGTTTTTGAGTGCCAGACCTCGTTTTAATCATTTATGAGCCCGCTTGACGCGACAACAGCCGTCTTGATCAGTCTCGCGGCCAACGTTGTGGACCTCGATTGGGAGACGGCCACAACTCATGGCAACAGAACAATCTAGATGTTCAGACATATGCTAGCCTTCCTCTAGTATGCTATGCGACACAGGGTATCGCAGAAGCGAAGTCAATAGAGCGTTTGTTGGAGGCGGGCGATGCTTCGATGGTCAATTGACAAACGCGCAGCGAGACGATGGGCCGCGACACCACAACAAGATATTCCAATCATCGTACCTCTCTCTAGAGAGTCTTCGGTCTATCTAGATTGGATTGTCAATTGGTGTAAGTGCAGTTTATCTCCCTATGTACCTTCCTATAGACAGCAAGCAGCGAGTGACTCTTGGTAATTGAGTGCAGTTGAGACGCATTGCATCGCATCCTATCACATAGCACGGCAGTAGACTTGCTTTTGCAGATCGCGCGACACATCCTCTATTGATCCCATCGAGATCTTAGCCTTGTCAAGTCGCATGCGGCTCTGCGACGGCCCTGTCACGTTGGTCACGACAGCGCTCTCACATTCGGCAACTCTTGTTCACCACATAACAAGGACTGCTAACTCAGAATGAGTATCTCTATGGGCCTACATGAAGTCTCAATCAATCAAATATCCTCAAAATGCTTATTTGGTCGCAAATATAACGTGCGGCTCTGCTCAGATGCCCTCGTCTACTCGGTATCGCGATTGAACCAGCTCGCCAACCCTTCTTCATGGGGCATTAAGGCCCGAAAATCGGTAAGAACTCACACTAATGAGCCTCAAGAGACTTTCTAGAAGTTCCAAATTGTCTAGGTTGTAATGGCGATGTCTATTCATGCACCGGCGTCCTCATCCTGCGTGTCCGATCACGAATAGCGCCATGATGGTGATTGTACCAACTCACCGACACTTTCATTTCACGATGTCGACTGCTAAGCTAGGCAAATTGTATTAACGAACAAGGGTCAGTTAGAAGTCGTTCCGTTCTTCTAGAATTTCCACTTTACTGGGTCATATCCGAGGTGTGCGGCTCTGCGATAATGTCCTCATGTTGAACGGCGATTCGCAATTGAACCAGCCCTCCGATGATCACCTCACTTCATCTCACTCCAACTCATTCGCCTCACGTCAGATCCGTATGATATGAGAGTTTATCGATTAAAGTTCAAACTTAACTTCATTATCTTTCATTAAATCTCAATTACCAACTCACGATCCGATGTCGTTGCGTTTCGGCTCCCGTGTCGGCCGGGACGGAGCCGGACTTCAAGCTCAATCACTAACTGTCAACGACCAACACCAAGTAGGGCAGCACTTCCGCCGCTGACATCGTAACTAGAACTCAATTCCTTCAACCTGAGACCGCTAAAAAAGAACCCATCGCGTCTAAAAGTCCCCGCCTGTTCCGGCATCGCAGTTCTCAACCAGCAAGAACACGAGTTTCGAGCACGCACGCAGCCAAAAGAGATAAGAATAGCTACCTAGCCACCTCCACTCTGTCAGAATACTTAGCGCACAATGCCATGTGGAAAAAACGCCAAGATCTTCAACTCGACCTTTAATGTCACCGGATCCGTTGACGGTGGATCAAAACTCATATCAATCTCACACAATCATTCAATGAGATTGTGCCTCGTGCCAATTAACTTTACCGGAGTGTCCCAGATCCCAAAGATTAAAATCGCGGCTCCGAGTTGTCCGGTTCCACGGTGTCAAGACCGAAGAACAAAAAATTCTTACACATGGCTTAGGCATCTCTAGACGTTTGCGTCTGGAACGGGCTACGACCGGGTTGAATCTTGGCTACGAATCAAGTGGATCTCAACTCATGGCTAGATTGGCGAGCTGAAGGCACCGTGTAGCCCAAAGCAGAAGGGCAGAGTGTCGATCAGTGGGCGGTGCGGGATGTTACAGTACAGTAGCGGGCGAGTTGCCAGTGAGATTCGGCAAACAACGAGAGGAGAGGGAGATCCTGCAGCGATGTCTTGGCTAAAATGAAGAGGGGGTCAACTAAAGCAGTGAAGGATGCACTGGGCATATGATGTCGATGCACGTAAAGCAGGGAACGAAAAAGGATGCGTTGAGAAAAGACCTTTTGTCGCAAACGCAAATGCAAGAAGGAATAGGGTGGCTGCTTAAAAGTACAGTCTTGGTTTGCATTTTATGAGACATCATGTTTTCTCGGTGTTGGTGTCACATCTGAACCATCCGGGGTCGAACACGAATTGAGGGGAAAGCTAAAAAGAGGGCAGAGGGCAGAGGCCTCAAGCAAACGGCCAACGCCAACACCAACGTTGATGTCTCAGCGTAGCATTCACTCAATTAGAGACAGATAATAAAGAGAAAGGAATGTCTCGAGTTACAGCACATGAACGCCACAGCGGAACAGCACAACACAACGTTTGACAAGGAAATGAACGAAAACGACACCCTCGTGAATTTGGGGATCAAAGCTTGGGTAGCTTAGCTTAGCTCATGTGGAGACGAGACAAGACGAGACGAGACGAGAGAGAAGAGGACAGAGCTTCTGTTCCCCGCCCGGCCGAGCGAGCACCAACTGAAGCATGAGCTTATGCAGGGGTCCATTCACTGTAGCCAGCTTCAATTGAGAAGAGACGAAATAGCTTCAGGTCGTACAGAGCATTAAAAAAAAAGCTTGGGTGACATCACTCCCCCTCGAACGATTGAGGGGAAATGACAAGGAGCAGATGAGGAAATGGAAAGAGTCGAGATGATCGTGTTGCGATTTACAGGGCACGGACACCGGACGCTGCCGCAATCGAACCAAGAAATGTGACAGACGAGATTAACTCAGATTGAGACTCAATATGTGAAGGGACGGGTTGAGATGAAATGTCAGCAATTGCCGTAAAAAGAAAATAAAAGAGAGCCCTGTCTTGGGTACATCATGTATTTTGCAGAGAGAGTCAATTCAATTTGCGGAGAGACGCGACGAGAGCAGCATTCCATCGTCGACACACACTGTTTTATGGAAATGGTTAGCCGACGCGGCCCGCTGCAGGGACGTTTTACGCCGCGCCATGAAAAACAAAATCTCCCAAAAAGGCAGAATTCCTCCCTCTAAACTCAATGTAACCGTGACTGATTCAGCTGCGACCTCCCGTGAATTTAAAATTTGTGGCTGATTTAGATAAAGCACGGGCAGAGGAAGAAGGAATGGGATTGAGTCAAGATGCTCTGCCTCATGAAAAGAAACCGAGTGCGGATCCGAACAAAGGCTGATTGATAGCTTGACACGCTAGGACAGGGCTGATTGGATTTCTGTGGGGATGATCAACGAGATTGACAGACGCTTCAACGTCATATCGATCCTTCACCAAGATTCAGAAAACAAGAAAATGGGAAGAGAATACGATGGTAAAGAGGATCATATCACAGTGAACATCAACATCTGCAATTGCCCGTCACTTACCCATCGCGATCAACAAGTCCTTGTTGGTCGAACCCCTTCAACGTCACCGTGTCTCAGCCCTCTCCCTCTAAAGAATTAGATGCCACTAGCTTCGCCGCAAGATGCCGCAAAACCACGCCGCAAGCTGTGTCTCTCACCCCTCTCGGTGTTGCTCTCCCGCTCGCTCTCTGTAACTTTTCTACGGTGAAGACCCGGTGAATCTTCAGACCTCAAACGCGCCGATAGAGAACCAAGGCAGGCCCGCGGTTTAAATGGCGATTCCCGAAACACCGTTGCTCGTGATACCGTAAAACACACCATCAAACGGACGACGACAGGCACGTTTCGACGAGTATTTCCCGCGATGCAGGCCAAGTCTCTTTTCGCGCTGGGGTTGGTGGGGGAGTACATCTAGTCTAACACGTGCCCTCCGTTCCGGCCCCCTCCGCTCACGCGGGCCATGGGCAGGTCAAGTCCAAAATGGGCTGTTGGCGGAATCAGGCCACTTTGGACCCCGGTTATTTTCACCACCACGGGTGAAGTATCAACGATCCCAGTTTCAATGATGTGCAGCTCTTTCATTGCTTTGTTTTCTTCCCGGGACAGCGGACGGGAGGCTGCTTTAGTGGTGAATCATCGACCCATTGCGACGTAATTGATCCGACGAGTGACGATTCTGTGTCTATTCAGAGATAATTCAAGTTAAATTGAGGTAATTAAATGGACATGTCTCGGGAGAGAGGTGAGGATTGTTTGGTGGATGAATTTGAGTATCGCGGATAGAGGCAGAAGTGCTGACATGAAGGTTTGAGTGAGAACAGACGTTGGCATGGGCTGCACCTCATGCACGGCATTCAAACAAGTGGAAACAACGAAAACATGTACAGTAGGTATCTATCTGTATAGTGTAGACTATACCGTCACATTGAACATCGCATTCTCGTTCCTGGATTGCATTTCCCTTTTAAATGTACCAGTATCCGCTTCATACTACGCGACGATAACACAATCCCTGACCCCGACCGGTCTCGACCATGAGATTGATCATATCAGCATGTAAATCTGCACGTTTTTTACAATAACATTATATTTCCCGATGAATTGTCTCAGTACGACTCCATCTTCGGTGTTCGCCAAAACATAGAACGTTTCTAGGCCTCCGGATGTTTTTTAATGTCCAACGGCGATTGACACACGCTGCAATGCGCGGAACGGTGCCGGGGCCGTGACGTGGGGTGGGGGGTTCGATAGGCGAGGAGCGAGTTTTGTGTGTTTGGCTTCGGTGAATGCGGATTAACTTGTGAGTGAATGAGTGAAAGAGACGGGACGTGTTTAGTGCTGTTTTATTTTTATTTTTTAATTCCATTCTAGCTTTGGCTTGGTTTGGTTTGGTTTGACTGGGCTGAGGGAGGCTGATGGTGGATACGGGTTTCACGAGTTATTGAATCCTTTTGATGGATATGCTTAAGAAATGGCCGCGTAGCGCAGTGTCTGAGCACGCACGCATGTGCAATTCAGTGTGTTACATTCACCGTTGGAAAGCAATAAAAAAGATGCATGTCTCGGAACAAATCCAACGACAATGTCTTGAATTGATAACAGCGTCGCTTATTATTAGAGACAGCTTGATTCTTCGCCACGGGATAGCTCGTTTGACAAACGGCGAGCCAGAAATGATTGACTCGCGAGTCATGATTGGGCGGCACGGACGAGTCTGACAGCTCGTGAGACAGGGATCAGTGCTGTTCTGGACCTTCTGGAAATTCCGAGGTGCAGCGGGTAAGGAATTCTGACAGCTTCACTCAATTGCAGAAGCATTTTAATTCGGTAGATGTTATACCACTACCTACGTGTCAACATAACCTCCACTGAATATTAATTGTTGGTCGAAAAATGCAGGTAATTGGCACAGCGGAAATCTTCAACAGCCTCGCTTGCTTGTTTGCATCCTCACGCACAGGGCACTCGTTGGCTCTGCTAACAAAGTCTAGAGCGGCGTCGATAAAAAAAACGGATGGATGGACGGCAGCATTTCAGCCGCTGGGAATAAACGTAGTTTCGTTTGCGCGCGCATGCTGTCAGTAGCCGCCGTTTGAAGTTGACTCCTCAGAATTGAAGAGAACAGGGTTATTTATTTGAGATCTCGATGTGTAGCCAAGGTAGATACTTGTTATGGCAAACGTTGTGAAAATCGCATTCCCATATTTACAGGGGGGGAGTCACCGAGGTGAGGGAGACAGCAAACGGAGGACGGAGTGCGAGGGGCCCCCGAGAAACGAGCGAGAAAAACGACCCATGATGGGATCAAAAGTGGTCAATTGACTTGCCCATACTCTGAATCCCATCCCACGGGGCCCATGTGCAGTCTTTTGTTTGACTCTGCCTGTTTGTCTCGTTTGTCTGTGTCTGTTCCCGGCTCAGTTATCCTTAGCTTAGCTTTTAGTTTAGTGTCTACCCCCTGGAGACAGGGCCCTTGGTACACCCCCGCCAAGCTCGGCAGCCCCCGCCGCTCGACCAACGGGTCGTATGACGCGGAACAGACTCGTCGGGCGCTGTCGCTCTGGGTGCTGGGTTAGCAGCGATTGAGGGCAGCGTAGGGTTCTTTTTATTTTTCATTTGTGGTTGTTTCCATGGTCTATATATCGCTTGCCCCGTCTGACCATTCTCTGTTTCTGGAAGCCATCGATATCTGAATAACATCACAACATCGCAACATCACAGTCCATCCTCTCACACCACGACCTCTTTCATCTACATTACAGCAGTATATCTCACACCCTAGTCCAAGAGACAATCCACACGCCCCGAGTCTTGCAGAAATACAATATCACCACCTCAGCACCCTTCAAGCACCACCATCAGTCAACCATCGACTCTGCAAAACCTCACAATGGCCGACATATCATTCGACTACTTTGATCATCCCCAGAACAAACAGGTATGTCTTGTCGGTCCTTTTTACCCTACAGCACAAAGTGAACCTTACCTCACTCACATTCAACCAACCCAACCCAACCCTGGCCCCAATTGAACCCTTGTCTCTGGGGCATTTTGCTTCGTTTATATGGCACATGTTTCCCCTCCCTCGTCTGTCCCCTCACCTCACCTCACCTCATCTCAGCCCACTCTGCCCAATTCGATCGAGTTACTCAACTCAACAACATCTACATCCAATCCATCTTCAGTCTCATCTTTATATCAAGACTCTCTCACCACAACTCACCCCATTTACTCTCTACTCTCAACTCTCATACAAAGTCCATCACTCTAACATCACCTCAGCACCTTGTTCCTACATCCTTCTACGACCCTGCAGACTTCAGCGGTGATTCGGCCCATTCTCCCGACTCACCACTCTCGCCCGTCTTCAACAACCCTTATCAGCTCCCCGTCTCCAACGACTGGGTCAACTGGGACGACAAGGCTACGCTATCACCTGACCTCGACGCCCTCCCCAAGCAAGAGCCCTTTGAAGGCATCAACCTCTCCACCATCCCATCACGGAACAGCATGGAGCTCAGCCCCGCCATCAACCCACACGACCTCTCAGGCACCATCCCCGATGCCGTCCCCTTCGGCAGAGTTGGCCTCAATGACATCGACACTCAGCCTCTCTTCCAGACTCCCATCCCCTCCATCTCTTCTCAACCTCCTCATCTTCAGTCCAGCATGATGCACTCTACCTCCAACCCTTCTCAGATATCTTCTTCTCTTGACAGCATCAACTCCAAGGATGCCAACGGTCGATATCCCTCTCGCAAGCGCAAGTCCTCCGGCTCCGGAAGCTCTTCTTCCCGCTCATCCACCTCTCCTCCTCCCGCGACGCGTCGCCACTGCTCTCCTCCCAAGAAGACAGCCCACAACATGATCGAGAAGCGATACCGCACCAACCTCAACGACAAGATCGCCGCCCTTCGCGACTCCGTGCCCGCTCTGCGCGTCATGGTCCACCGTCTCGAGCAGCCCTGCGCCGAGACCATGGAGGAGGACGCCGATGAGGATCTCGGCGGTCTCGCACCAGCGCACAAGCTCAACAAGGCCACCATCCTCAGCAAGGCGACCGAGTACATCGCGCATCTCGAGAAGAAGAACAAGAGCCTCGCCCGGGAGAACAGCCAGCTACGGAATCGCGTCGAGGGCTTCGAGATGATGGTCATGTCGCGGGATCAGGGACCCCCAGCAGGAGTCTGGGCATAGAAAGCGAAGCAAGATATAGATTCTGGGTTAACTTTAAGTTTTTGCTTTTGTTTGCGATATTATTGTTTGGATCGGCACAACTGGAAACGCAATGCTTCGAGCTTGTGTGATGAATCATGATATCAGGCGTTTACTTGCGGCGTTCAAGACTTGGGTTGGGAAAGGCATTTGTGTTATTTTCGGCGCATTGAGCGGACATTCTGCCATATGGGCTTCTACATAAAACGCAGGAATGGTTCCTGGATAGTATAAACAATCTCCAATACATCTAATGTCCTCTACAATATTGTTCTCTCTCTCAGTGACACTTTGCCTACGTAGTACTTTGCAACTTACGCCTCTGGTTGACTTTGACTCACGATGGTGCTATTCACATGCGCTTGAGCCTCACCTTCGCTTGCTGACCTCGTGGGTCCGTCCATGTAGGGACTTTAACCAGGGACAGGGTGTAATTGAGATGAACACGTGCATATCAGGCGTGACATCGGTAGATGGAGAGCGAGAAACTGACGTGGCGTGATGGGGGGTCAGGCCACTATGGGTCGGTGGCTCAGACGGTTGGTGGCTGATGAGGAATAGAAACGGGTGATGATGGTGAGAAGAATAGCGGTGGATATCGTTGAGAGGATGATATAGAGCCAAGTGGCATGTTATGGGATGGTGAAGAATCGTGGTTGGGTTGGGGGTTGAGGGAGTTGGGAGGTGTCATGATGAGGGTTGGGTGAAGTTATGATGGGGTTAATGACGAGAGAGTGAGAAGCTGGCTGTGGCATTGTGACTAGTGAGTCTTTTCTGCTAGAGTTGCTCGATCATAGGGGTGACTGTCTGCTAAGCTCGAGTTGACTGAGTTGAGAGTTGTCATGATGAATGGGCCTCGTTTATACATTGATAGCCTTGTGAGACGTCACGACTAAGCCTAAGCCAGATCCATGTTCAGGCAACTACCAAATAGATATATGAAGCCACTTGGCTAGAAGACGATCCATTACATCAACAGTAAGTGGCAAGCCGACATGGGAGGTATCAAGCACTTCAGCACCACCAGTAATCCCAGGGGCAACAGTTCCCACGCAGTATCATAGATGGCAGCGTCCAAAGCAATAAGGCCATGCATTCTAGAGCTCACTACTATAGAGAACCGTTTTCTCATCAAGGTAAAGGACCAGAGCCTTGAGTGGTCAGAAATAACTACGGAGTTTAACCAGCAATCGCTGAACGGCGCCAGGTGCACTATTCCACTAAATTCAAGAAACGCAACGGACATGGGGCGAAGGTCCGTTAGACAAGCCCACATGTATTTGAATTACAGACCAATCATAATATGGGTTGTTGCACTATTGGCCCGTCCTGGTGGTTGTGCTATTCTGAATCTGATCCTGCAAGACAAGTGTATGCACCCCAACTCCATTTCGGTAGTCTCTCCACCATAGGCAAGGGCAGTTCCTTATAAAACCTGCCGACATCAATCTATTCGTAGCCTGCGCAGTCTTTGCACGATGGATCGAAGAATAGGTGTTGCAAGAGCTCTAGATACATCTGTGCCGAGTGCTGCAATCTTGATGCTGACGAACTCCGGATGCTTCTGTCGCCAGGCAAAAGTAGATCGCTTTTGTGGGCGCGCAAATCCCAGTAGCTGGTGATTAGAAACGAAAAGGAAAGCCCGCTACCGTGTCATCATTCTCTCTTTAAGCCTGCGTAGCAGGCTGGACATTGAAACGAAGACCCCTCTGTCCACCACCATACTCCGCGATCCCACGAGCGTGTTTCCGACTTCGCAATGGCATTTCTCTTGCCGTATTCCTTCCAGTAAATCTCCTTTCTAGACTGATACCGTAAACAATCGCAACAGAGCGCTAATGTTCGCTTACGCCGCCGCCCGCGCGCTTCCAGAGGGGCCAGTCTCCTCAGCAACAAGAACATTCTATCGCAGAACGGCGGGGGGAGATATCGGTGCTTAGAAATGGAGGGGATCTTGATGACGAGGAATGAAGAGATCTGAAGTAGACGTCTGCAGGCGAGTGCCAAGCAGAGCTGGTCTATGGGATCCGTGATGTGCTCGAAGAGGATGAGGAGCAACTCGGGTGGAAGACGAGTGAGAGGCGAAGATATCGTGGGCACTGCGCTTAAAAGCTGATCATGGATTCGTCAGATGAGTCGATCTGAGTATGGGAGGCGTGTGCTTGCTTGCTTACCTCTTGTGGAATGATAAAGGGCACTGGGTCATGTGGAGCCATCACTGGCTTTGAGATGGCAGTCGGCATGTCGTGCAGCCAGTCCCTGCTGGACCGAGCGTGAAGATGACGGCAATAAATAGTCTTTTAGGAAGAAAGAATCGTTACTGACTTGATTGACTTGCGTGTCTTTTGGTGAAGCTGCATAGCGCTCACGTACATCCTCGCGGTGGCGTGCGTTGGCTGGGATGTTGATAAGAAGCTTGCTCAGCTACCGGCTCAGACACTGTCAGCCAGAGCGTTAGCTAGGTACCTTAGTAAGGTAGTGAAGCAACTGAGGCAGATGAGATTATTTAGGTTGGGTGGCGGCCTCAGGCAGTAACATCTTTGCGGAATTTCAGTGTAGGTGCCAACCAGTGTAACATTCTTAATTTCTCATGCTTCATTTATCAACTTCCAACTTTCGATGATCCTTTGAAAATCACTCCAAAACCCTATGAGCTCTCACTATGGGTCGGTGGTTCAGACGGTTTGGTGGCTGATGAGGAATGGAAACGGGTGATGATGGTGAGAAGAGGAGCGGTAGATTAGTGAGATAGAATGAGGTTGTACCCTCGACAAATGAACATTATGCGAGGCTTGGACCGTACTGCGTGCGGCCTTTGCGGCGGCTCAATCAAGGTGTCTGAACAATGTGAATTTGTCTTGCGCCTGACTATACCTTGGACTCGTGCGGTATCCAAGAGAATTCGTCGTACTAAGCAACAGTCAGTGACTGCATCGATCGCATGATCATATTCAAGGATGAAATTGGTGGCTTTTGTGTTAGTATCTTGTTCGAACACCAGAGCGACGCTCAACAATCACTTGGGCAAGTCTACCTTTTCAAGAGATTTGTACGAAACCGACTCGCATCTGTTTGCGTCGACGCACTTACAGCCGATCCGATTCGGAACCCACGGCTCGCTTGCGAGTAACCATGTTAAAAACACCGGTGGCAATAAGCATGATCACGATGAGCAACAGGATTGGATTCCGGCTCAGCTGTGAAGCGACTAACTTGGCAGTGATTCTAGATTGTTTAGACAAGATAGAGGTAAGCATAGTACTAACGCCCTGATCTTCACGATATGTATGAATTGCCATAAACATATCCAAGTAGGTAAAAATATAACCTAAAGTACCTTTATCTATATATAGTATAGCTAGTAGCTATACTATATATAGATTTTTAGTTAAAATATATACTAAGGCTATAATAGTTACTTATTATAAATATAGTAAGTAATCTTTATAATTATAGTAAATAGCCTTTATAATTATAGAAAGTAGCTTTATAAGCTATTTAGTATAATAAAGGTATATTACCTTAATTCTTAATAGTACTCAGCTTAACCTAATAGGCAAGATTTATAACTATATCTATACTAATTAATCTATATATATCGTGAAGATCAGGGCGTAATAAGTTTCGGATACACTAAGCGGCACGTTCCGCGTCAATGTCTCTTCTTATTGGCCTTCTGCCCGCGGGGTCGACACGTCGAAGATCATTTCATCATCTGTTGGTAATTGCTGCGAGGGGAGCAAAAAGAAACACGCAAATCCCTGAGATGAGCAGGGAACCATGGCGTAGGACTGACTTAGCTACGAAAGGATGACGACATCTTCTATGTTGAGAATGAGGCCTACCATGAATATGTAGAGCGGACAGAAGTACGTAGTGAGCTGTCTGACTTCAGGCATGCCGATTGGTGCTATCATATCGGTAATGTATACAAGAGGGGCAGCTTATGCTCTGCCCCTCATTTAGCATAACAAGTTACGTACATGTGACAAGATGGCGGGCGATAACAGCAGCGCCCAACCCTTTGACTCTGTCTGGTATAATTAATCTCCTCACCCCCTTCGACAACCTCAAACCATCGTCTCTTAACTTGCACACACACATCTTCATATTCATCCAAGGACTCCATCAGAAAGATTTGCGGTAGGCAATGGAGGTAAGATACATTGCCACCATCCCAAGTGTTGAACCGAATACTAATCTATTCTTCGCAGATACAGAACATCCCCTACGTCGAAGTGGTCCTCATACGACACGCAGAGGCTGTATCGAACGTATTGGCTGACAACAACGGAATTGGTGGCTGCGAGCTCACAATTTCCCAACTCCAAGCAGTATCCGAGCGTTTAAGCCAGAACATAGAACCAGACATAAAGTTTAGGATTGGCGACTTCCTTCCGGATGGCCTCACACAATTCGGGATTTCCCAAGTCAGAGACTTCGTCCAACTCGCCATCAAAGCTAACAAAGGACGGATTCCTAATGTGTACTACGTCGCGTGCTCCCCACTATCAAGAGCAATCCAGACGGCACAGCTCTTGATGGACGCCTTGGATATGGTGGATGAAGGGGGGATACTCTGTCATCCAGGACTGAGCGAACTTACTGGGTGGCCTCAGGATTACGAAGCTTGCACTGACGACAAAGGGTACCGAAGGTACATCATGCTTTCGGGCGGCAACACGGATCCCGGAAAGATTGTCAAAGAGGAGCTTATCAACACCGCTGGGTGTTCATTGTTCGACGGGTCCTCTTGGAGCCCGCCTTCAACTCCTCCCCTCGAAGCCCCTTCAAAGGAGTCCATGAAAAAAAGCGTACAGGATGCCCGCCAGTGGCTGCAAGAGCTAGCGGCACAGGCCCTAAAGAAGCATCAAGAGGCCCAGCGACCTGGCCCAGCAAGAATCGTGGTCATCACGCATGGTGGTTTTCAGCAGTTCTTGACCGAGAATAGGTACTGCAACTATATAACGAGTCCTGGCGGCAGTGGACTAAAATGGGCCGGGACAAGTGCACAGCGGAACCTGGACATCAATCTCTATAGGTTCGACAAGCACCGACTCGTGGAGCTCCCTTACAATCCAGAATACAGCCGACTCTTTGGGAAACACTACCGCTGCATGGAGAGAGAGAGGTTGACGCGCGAATGGCCCAAGAACGAAGACCAAGAAGCCGACCATATTGAATTCATCCGCAACTCCTTTGAGGAAACTGCGAACCTGGATAAAGAAGTGCTTGACAGTATTGTCTCCTGGGTTGGGGTTGACAATTTCTTGACTTCTATCGCGGGTACGCAGGATGAGTGATGAGTCCATAGGCCGGTGTCAGTGTGAAGTCAGGAAGAAGCCCTAAAGGGACTTGGGGGTTATTTAGTGCCTTTGTTCTCTGACTTTTTACTTATAGTCTTTTCCTCAGAATGAGAAGTCTATGTACATGATTACTGGTAGTTGTCCACTCCTGAGTTCCCAGCCTATTGATTTAATAAGAGTCTCTTGCAAAAGAACTGGCTGTGGCTCTGTGAATCGCGGACTCGCTCCAAAGGACTGGCAGTCATCGGCTGCCAACTCAACGGCGGGACGTTACGCTCGATGCCTTTGTTTTAAGCTTCAGTCCTGTTCTTTATCTGCATGGACCAATAACGTGACGGCACCTTAGTCATGCAAGTATCAAGTTAAAATGCTTTGCCTGCTTCGCCCAGTGCTAAGGTAGATTCTGACGCTTTGTTCATCAACTTCCAACTTTCAATGATCCTTGGATAATCACTCAAACGCCGCCTAAGCTCTTCTTGTTTTTCTACGCAACTGTCTACTGTTTTGCACAGAAACCTAACCGCTACGAACAACATATCTTTGTCGCAGCAATGAGTACTTCACCTCCACCAACCCCGCCTTCAAGAACACCAGGTAACCAAGAGCGGCGATTCAAGGATATTACGTCGCCTTGCGAATGGATAGAGGACTACCGCCCAGGCGGCTTCCATCCCGTACACCTCGGTGATTTATTCAATGATGGCCAGTTCAAGGTGATCCGGAAGCTTGGAGAGGGTGCCTACTCTACTGTCTGGCTTGCACATGACCTGAGGTTAGCTACCCAATACTAGCCCGCATTTCAGTCACCACCAACTTATAATGTTCTTAGAAACTCTCGCTACGTTGCCCTCAAGATTCTTATCTCAGAGAATACAGAAGAGACTAGCCACGAGTTGCGTGTATTGCACCATCTTGCCAAAGTTGCCCCCCAAGATGGGATTAGGTATGTTACTCAACTTCTTACAGACTTTGAGCACAAAGGCCCAAATGGCATCCATAAGTGCCTTGTCTTTGAACCCATGGGCCCATCTGTCAACTCCATGGTATACGAACTGCCCCAGTTCAAACCGCGCAAGTATGGGATGAAGATTCGCTACCCCCCCAAGATAGCGAAACGCATCCTCCTGCAATCTCTACAGGGCTTGGCATTCCTTCATGAGAATGGCGTTGCGCATGGAGATTTCCAGCCTGGCAATATTCTATTCTCAGTCCAGTCTATCGATTGTCTCGACGAGGCGTCCCTCCGCCAGGAAGAAAACGTCCAGACAGAGTCAATCTCGCCTCCTGTAGAGAGACTTGATGGCAAGCAAGACAAATGGGCGCCGCGATATCTCTGCTTTGCTCAACCATTGGCACCCTACGCGAGCGTTTCCGAGAACCTCCGGGTCAAGCTATCTGATATGGGTGGTGGTAAGTTCCTCCCTTCCACGTCAGATCCGTTTCTAGTTGAGATGAGACTTACAACGAGTAGCCTACTTTCTGAATGATCCTCCCAAGAAACCCGTCACGCCACTTGGCCTACGAGCGCCGGAGCTTGTTCTCATGGGAGAGGTAGACAAGTCTCTCGACATCTGGAGTTTTGGTTGTCTTGTTTTTGGACTCGTCACCGGACAACCTCTCTTCTGTATTCCTGCATACAACGACAAGACCGAAGAAGATGATGACCATATTCTTGAGCTCCAGGCGAAGCTTGGCCCACTTCCTGATGTGCTCTACAGCCACTGGGAAACCTCTTCGCGGTACTATACAAAGGACAGGAAGCTTTATAACTGCCAGCTTGGTGGCGTTGGCGAGGGTGAAGAGCCACTCATGCTAGAACAGACTTCTATGGAGGAAGCCTTCGACTTGACAAACCCGGACTTGACTGATGAAGAGGCGGGAAAGGTCAAGAGACTTATCCGTCGGATCCTTCAGTATGATCCTTCTAAAAGACCCATGATCAAGGATATTCTATGCGATCCGTGGTTTGCGGAGGATTAAACCCCAGAACGAGAAAGGTGGCCATTGACCAGATGTTGGTGCGTAAGGCATGCAATGGTCTGCTATATAACACCAATGCACACTAAAATGGTATCTATAGAACATTCAAGAAAGGGGTCATGTTACATTGTTAGTGTCTATAGAGATACATTTGGAGTATGATTATCCTGTACGGTACTCTATACTGGAGGCTCCCCGATCATTCAAGGTATACTGTAGTCTAGTGTTTATTGTGCGGCCATTCACAGACTTGTCCTTTGGAACCAAATAGCGATGTGATACAGATTGTATGGAAGCCAATGAAAGCTCTGTACTGATGTCTTCCGGGGCCAGTAGCCTATTCAGGCGTCTAGTATCTGGTCATTTGCAAGGCTATACAGGCTATCCGTGTCTCAGAATCCACCATTCACGGTCATCGCTGGCTGAGCGACCATGGGTCGGCGTCATATGATACTCCTATAGGTGGCGTCAGGTTGTGCTAGTCCTATGTACGCGCGACATCTCTGTAGCGCAACCGCCGGACTCTAAATTGCGGCAGTGCAATATTGTGAAAGACCTCGCAAAGTATGTCTGAATGTTCAGTACTTCATACCAAGCTTGCTGACTTTAGCAGATACTTGGCACAGTCGTGGAATTGCCAGCAGCAGGTAAGCCCATATGACTTGGGTGCCCTCGTTTTAGAGCCTTTTCAATCCTAAAGCCCCCGGCAACGCCGATGAATATAACGGCAAATCGCACCTGGGTCAGATTTCTGCCTTGATCGGACATCCACCGCAGAGTCTAATGTCTAGCGGCCAAAGAACTTCCATGGTCTGCAAACTCGACGGTATTTGAGGCGGACCCTGAGCAACCAGATGCCACTAACCTGTGTGTGCGTGCCCAGGCGAGCTCAAGAATCATGGACTTGTTCCAGCCCCTGCCGATTCCAGCTTTGAGAATACTATTAGTTGCATGAGCGGCAATGAGAAGCTGAGGTTTGTTCGATTCACCGAGAGAATGGTGAAGTGGAGTCCACAGGAGAGAAGTACTGCAAGAGAACTGCTTGATGACCCGTGGTTATATGAAGACTTTCCCCAAGATTAGAACAGCAGCCCGGAAGGGTCGTCGTCTTTGGTGAGCGTAGTATAACTGTTGGTGTCGGGACGTGAGAGCATTGCGTATAGCAGAAACAGCCTGGCCAAAACGGCAGTACAGGATAAGCATCTAAAGATTGATAGATATAGACTCTTACCAGTAATGATCGGTGTAGAATTGAAGCCGTCCTGTTTGGTCAATCGCGTCTGCCCAGCAACAGTCCGCAGAGCTGCACTTCGCGTTCACGATTTAGTTAGAGAAGGCTTTTGAGAGACTTTATTGGACATTAATTGATACAGCCTGATTTCCATCACCATTATGTATAGACAGCTGGTTCCGTGGGGAGATATTTCGTCGAGTTGGCTCAATCGCGACGCAGCGCTTCATGCCTAGACATGAAAGTACCATCCCAAACCCGCAAATCGAGAGCTACATAGGTTTCAATACCTTTATCTCAATATTCCATATCCCTTTTCGCAGCGACAGTGTTTTAAAGGCCTCAGCTTGCTTGTTGCTTTCGTTATCGCCGAGTTACAGTCCAGTCTACGACAGTACACCAATCCAAGACGCAAATGCCCAAAATCGCAAAATCGCAAACCTTAGAAATACCATGCTAAAACAGTATTTCCTGGGTCGCTCAAGTCTCAAATTTTATAAAATACTATCATCAGATCGATAGAAGCATCATTGGCGTTAATATCGTCGAAAAGCAAATCGACATACTGCGACTGCCTACCCTGTTGTCCGCTCTGTCGTCGATTGACCTGGCCAACAGAAGGACGCGTCGCAGAGCCACAACTCAAGGAAATAGTGAGAAATGAGAGTGCTGCAAGGATCGCTGAAGCTTTTTACACCGGTAGTACACTCTGTTTCAATTGTATTCGTGTTAGAACTGTGAATATTGACGTGTTTCGAATTGACAGTTTGGTGTCCGACTCTCAAGACTCAAGGACGTGTCGCAAAGTCACAAATGACATAAATACTACAATATTATAGTGTCCATTCAATTATCAGAGCACATATAGATAGGAAAGACATTAATCAGAGCCATACATGTGCTTTTGTGGTCGCAATCGCGTAGTTGCGGTTGAGCAATTGACGACAGGTGTTCAATCGCAAGACCAGACGCGTATATCGCAAAGCCACAAATGGCAGAATCTGCAATAACAGATATTGCCATCTTACTAAGTAGAGTCGACTATTGTCTAGGCCATCTTTGTTTGAGCCGGAAAGGCATTGGCGCCGCCATTATCGCCGAGTTTCGTCCCTGCAGTCGGTGATCGCCGACCAGGACAACGTTATCGCATAGCCCCAGAACTTGATAATACATTGATTGATAGCGATGGAACTAATAAGGAAGGCTGTATCTCGCGGCGAGTGAGTTAATTAAAGATACAAGTGCGTTCTTGCTGGCGGTATCACTGGCGTCTCAAGCCCAGAGTCTGCGACGGCCCATTGAAGAAAGCGTTGTCGCAGAGCGGCACATTGCAGAAATAACGGGCCTCAGTACGAGCAGTCAAGATTAGAAGAGGAATTTGCATGTTTAATCCACTTCTTGAGGCCGCAGAAGCATTAATAGTAGTCATCATCGTGGAAATGCAAGCGAACAATCTGCAACTATGTACCCAAAAGGGCGGTATTGCACGGCGTCATAACGCAGGAACTGCATCTATTGTTACCGACAGATCAATCTAGAAGTATTAATCTATTGGGATTCATCCGAGAATGCTCTATAAAAGCCGTGTCGCTGCCAGTATCGCGGACTTACAGTTGAGCATCTGCATGGATCCACCATGCTCGCGACGAAGCAGTCAACGCCAAAGGCCTAAAACAGAAAACGGCAGAAATTGCAAGGCTTACTAGCATAGTATCAGTCCTTTGAGTCTAAAATTTAATTATATGTCGTTATCTAAACAAAAACAGTGTTATTGCTGCTAATAAGGCTGAGTGGCAGCCCTGCGTCTCAAGCCCGTCTACGCATCGATGAAGAGTCGTCTAGCTTCCACAATAATGAAAATAATGTTATCAAATGAGCGATAACTGGTTACAGGACATTGATTGAGTATGTATATGCTCAGAAAAGGTCAGTTTCCAGTGGGGATGCTCTGTTGTGATGTCCTCGCTCCCGCTCTGTTCGCTTCAATCGCTACAGGCATGACAACAGCGCACGTCGAGCTGAAGGCCTAGTCCTTTGCCTCTCACATTTGAACATGTTGTGTGGCCTGTAAGAGAGTGTATCCACAGTCTCATTCCCAATCCGGAGCTGCGTTATCATTCCGTGTCTCAAATGCGCAGCGCAGAGTCATTGTTGACATCCTCAACGCTGATGGCTGCGACAACGACAACAATGAGATGCACTACACAAGACTCAATGGAATGCTTAACATATAGGTCACTGAACCACTGCGTAGTGATGTTTGACAACTGGATCGTCCTGTTGTGCTCTCGTCGCGCAATCAGCTGCTCAATCATCAATTGGCAATGAGACACTCCAGCATCTGCACATGACGAGCACAAGGCCAATTCTTTTGGCTGACATGGTACGCTACATCAAATAGTTTGTGTGTTCACATCTGCGTCATCAGTTCCGAGTCATGAAGCCGCGTCGTTACTTGGCAGCTCAATTGTACTCTCGATACGGAATTCCAATGAAGAGATTCCCATGAAGGATACACACAACGGTTGAGGGACTTAAATAGAGGTTCTGAATGACTATCGTAGTGAAATCATGGGCGTCGGGCTACGATGTCACCAAACAGCCTCGATTGAACAGGCCATGCTTCAGCTGCACAAGATCGACGGATGCAGACACTTCAATGGGTCCACTGTGCTATCAATCTCTAAATCAGCTCTCTTTTCGCAATGAGGTGTTGCCAGGACCAAGACCTGCCTCTTCAAAAACCAGCAATGATTTGTACGCTTTCCACCAACTCTTCAGAGCCAGGGACTGCTCATCTGATGTCTCAACGCCCGAAAGAGCTGAGGCATTTGTCGCTTTTACAAGACCTGAAAGAGCTTGTGAATACTCGTCTAGTTTTTGAAGACTAATATGTAGTATTGATAATATATAGGCCTTAGTACCACGCGGTCTCTCGCATAGCCAAATGGATGATGGAGATGCTGCATGTAGATGCAAATGAGATTCTGCGTAGATCCTCCGTACTCTGTATATTGGATCCAATTCTCTGTAAATGAGACGTCCTCCCTTGTCTTGACCCAAGTTCTCTATTACAAACAACCTGTTTCGGGGCCTATGTATACCTTATCCACACCAATGACCATTTCAAGTCCATTTTGGTTACGAGTCTTGTTCCTTGGCCCTTCCTCCCTGTGACTCGATATACTGCTCCTTGCTCTGGAATTCGAACTGAGGAGGTAGAATGAAATCGTAGTATAGATCAGAGGGAATTGAGCAGCAAAAGTTTCGTGTGTGATAGTCCCACTTGGAAAAACGGCGTCCCACATCTTCCATCCCTTGAGTTTCCTCCACCAATACGTTGGGGTCTACCGGAACCCCAGGGTGAAAGTCCGAGCGCAAAATCGACGGCTTGTTAAGCAAGTGCTCAACCGCCTCCCTGAATCTGGGGTCGAAGAAGAACTTATCCGGTGTGGCGGACAACTGATGTGTAGAAGATCCGAAGAGGTCAAGTTCGCAGCATTTATCGAATGCTGGGCCCTCTGCAAGGGCCATGTGAACGCACCGTTGGAAGACGTCGGTACAAAAGTCGCCATAGGATCCAGACCACAAAGTAAAGATGAAGGAGCCTGTGGGGATACCCAAGTCTCGCATTGAGAGGGCGTCAATGAGCCAGGATTGTAGATCCAAGAGGAATGTGGGCCCATAAAGACCTCTAGGTTTATCCCGAGTCATCCATTCCTTGTCGGCTCCCGCCCAGCTATGGATACAGCCAAAAACACTGACACGGCGCTCCACCTGTAGTCGCGGGTTCTCTTTGTACAAAGGGACCAAGCCCGGGGCGTGGAGTGACGGCATGTTGACTGATGGCGCGTCTTCATGCAAAGTGATCCTGCGGATCTGTGTTCGCTGCTCAGCAGGCAGCCTGTTCAAGAATCGTATTGCTGTAGCGGTAGCTGAGAATCTTATTTTATCACGATAGCGATAATCAAAATGATCGACCATGCTCATGGGATTATCATATTCGGCACCGTATTGACATCTTTCGCCGTTTTCTGGACGTGGGTTGTTGATGCCATCGCCAAGTTCCCGGTAGAACCCGTGAGGATATGACCACATGTCAGGGAGCTTCCACACAAAATCGGGAATATTGAATAGATCCAATGCGTGGGCAACATCCTCCGTGGATGGAATATCCCAAAGATTGAATTTGAGCCCAAGAAACTCTCGCGGATGGTACCTGCCAACCCAGTTGGGCAAGGTCTTGTATACCTGAGCCTCAAATTCCTTTGGTGCCTCTTCAGCGATAAGCCGCAGACAATACGAGAGTGCATCTCGGACATCTCCTGACTGCCGTTGCCATCTTTCGTGTTTGGCATCTGACCAATGACCTGTTGTTTCCATGGGGTCTCGGTCTGGGTCGTGAACATCAGCGAAGCCGATATACAAAGAAGGACCATAAACATCGGGGCCATCAACGTTCCGACTGAAAAAGCGATCTACCCAGCGGCAGGAGGGAGTTCGTATCCTGTTGATAAGCAGTTTTGTCGAGCGGGGCCTGTCCCTTGCGGGGCTGCAGATGTCGTGATATGCCAACTCTGCTTCGAACATAGGCCTGAATCTCGGGAACTTGGCGTCGATCTGGGCGAACATTGCTGGAGTAATGAACTCGGCGAGATGAAAGGCAAAGTCTTGCTCCAGGACATAGTACGCAGTGGCCACGAGGTTGAAACAACCGGCCAAGCTGCGCCAGTTATCGCTGGTTGAGAAGTAAATAGTGTTGACCTCTAGGGGAATCGTGGCCGTGTCTCTTGCGATGGAGCGACATGTGTATCGAAGGGAGAGGTCGATCGGGGTACGGCCTTCATCGGCATTGGTCAGTTTATTAGTTTGCGGGTTGTAGGCATAACCGCCATCTACCTTGAGGGACTCTTTGAAGATTTGCTGACGAATCTCTGATGGGAGATCTGTGAGGAGCTTTGGAGCCATTTTGGTGAAGGCGATGAAGGTAATAACGGTGATGATTGAGAGTTGAGCAAAGTTGAGTTGGCAGACTTGGGAGGGGCAGGCAGGGGCGGGGTTCTTATAGTGGACTGGAGTACATGAGTCATCCACAGCAGGCAGCCAATCAAGCGAAGGAAGAAAGACCGTCTGCCAAACCTTAACTGAGGTTGTAATGGACGTTTGCGTTCTTTCCTGAAAGTTGAGCCTAAATGACGAAAAGATTGATTGATTGATTGATGATGCCATCGATTTCTGCCACTCGGTCAGATAGATGAAAAGACTTAGGTAAGAATTAGCACAACTTTAGTACTAAATTTAGAGTACCTTTGTCAAGTTTAGGATATCTTTTGCTGAGCTTAATTGACTCCCTGAATCAACACCGAGGCAAACAAGGCAAGCATGAGATTTTCACAGGCAGAGAGACAGGAACAGAAGGTTTGGGTGTGCCGGGGCACGTTTTTATTTTTTTTAAGTTTGCATATCAGCCTCGAAAGGTATCCAAGCATCTCCAAAGTCTAGCATAATTTAAACATTACTTGCCTCCCTGGCGGCAAAGTTTCATTAAGTCAATATCATTAAAGTTAGCTGCCTCAATCGCAGCCTGAACCTAACTGCACTTGAGCCAGCTGAAGAGCCCTGTCATCAAGAGTTAGTTACCTGTTTAATAGAATGACAAGGAAGCGAAACACATACTTACTTGCTCTTCAGCTGGTCCAGATCTTCCTCCTGCAACCCACTTCAAACACTAAGACACTTCAAGTCAGCTATCAGTGCAGGGACAACAGGCAAAAGGCAGTAAAGAATATACGACTGGGGAAAGGGTACACTTACGCTTCAATCACCCAGCACACTTCGACTTCTAGGTCAGCCAAAGCCTAAGCACTAAACACCGGACCGCGTACTTACCAGTAAGTCATCCAACCCGCCTTCCCTTATCATATTAGCCTGGCTTCATCATAAGAAAGCTAACATACATACATACCTTCTGATCGCAGCCGCTAACAACATCACAGCTACGCCGTCACGATGCTTACCGCTGGGAGACCAAATGTTAGAAACTAATACGATATGGCGACCAGCAAATAGACAGATGGATACTTACTCAGAAGAAGCCTGCAGACTCTCGATCCCGACCATCCTTATCTGATAGAGGGACCCGATGCGACCGAAATGAAGGATATGATCGACGAAGCTATCAGCAGCGGTGATCATTGCGAGCTATATGACCAAGCCATGGAGATCCTTAAGGCCTGGGAGTATACAGACGAAGTCAACCGCATCACTGTAGAAGAGTTAGTATAAGACAACAAACGGATACATGCTTAGATAAACTTACAGCAGGCCGCCTTCGGTTGCGAGATCCTCATGATCACATGGCATCACCACGAGCTAGTCGACAGAGGCTTCCTTAATGCCGAGATAGAGGCACTTAATAAGCTTGAAGAGAAGCTGTTCAAGGGGGCAGATCTAGAGGTCGATGAAAGGGAATTCGTTATGGCCATTCGCCTGCGTAAGAAGGTTAGCGAATGATATCATTGTGGCAGCCATTAAACCTACGGCAGCTTGTACGACGAGTGGCTCGAGGCCATCAAGTGGCAGGCCAAGAGGGTGACGAAGATCACTCCGGAGTGACTGTAGAGAAGGTAGTATTAGTATAGGTGTAATGACGGAGAAGGGCTTGATATAAGACAGAGTACCATACAGACCAGGCTGGCCATAGTCGCAAACCACGAGAGCGCAACTACCCGTGACAGCAAGGTCAGTGGCAACTCGGAAGAGCGTTGAAAGGAATGGCGTTGAAAGAAAGGGCAGCTGCGGGCTTACAGACGAGGGGGGCGGCGTACCGCGAAATCTGCTATCCGAGGTTGGTTAATGGAGGACGAGAAGAAGGAGGAGGGTTAACCTACGGATGAAAGAGGGGTAATCGTGGTGTTGTGCTGAGATGTGTCAGAGTCTTAGCAAACGAGCTTGCCGGAGTGAGGCAGAGGAGGCAGAGGAGGCAGAGGCAGGGGAGGAGGAGGAGTCGATGGCGGAGCAGTGGACGTACTCGGAGGAAAAATGTATTGAGTCTAACATCGGTCAGCGACATGAACATGCAGGCAGAGGAGGTAAGACTTACTTTGTGTAGGTTTGGGAGCCTAAAGTCAAAGACCTGAAGTCGTGACTGACGAGTAAGTTGACTGGGATGAGAGAGTAAGGTTAAAGGACTTACCGTCGGCGTTCAGGCGCAGGCAAAAGGCAAAATTGATCACGTGACAAGGCACGTGACCAACTCATTTCTGAGGCACAGCGTAAGCAACACTCAATCGGAACGGAAGCTAGGGAAAAGGTGAAGATACTTACCGCTGACATCAGTGCACCATCAGTATAAACAGGGGCCTCGTAGTCAGATGAATGACCTGAGTGAGGAACCCTGATGACGCGAAATGGAATAGATAAAGGAGGCATAAACCAAAAATGGCTATGAGGAATGCAGAGGATTGAGTTATGGGTGAACCTGGTCCGGCAACCTCATCCTGGTCTAGCAGCCTTATCGTCTTCCAAGTCTCGTGTGTGGGGGATTAAGAACCCCCCGAGTCGACATAGAACATAGAGTCTAGTCGAGCTAATGAAAACTGTTCAAGCCCGAAATACATCATGGCCCAGTGAACAGCAACCTTCAGGTTAGTTGTCAGAAGTGTCTCCCAGTTGAAATGCTTGACCTTCCGAATCAACAGTAACCTGGCATCATGGAGATCAGGACATTGCATGAACATGTGATAAACCGTCTGGTTAGGGTACCCGCATCGACAAGTAGCTTCAACTCGTACCCTGACGACCGCGTCGGAGCCAGCCTGCTTGACATCCCTCAACACGTGGCACTTGTTCAAGTACCAATTGAGTCCAACGCACTCAGTCCGCAGTTGCATACCAAGTGTAGACTCGGGGCGCGTCATACCTCGGTAGTAAGCTAAACTCTTTCCGCCCCATTCCTCTTTGTATGCGCGAGGCTGATAAGTAGTGGCCTCTTTTCGTTTGTTGCGTTCGGGATCCCATGTTCCTTTACTTGTCTCAGTCGCCTGCAGAATCGCCCGTCGTCGGATGGCTCTGTTGCGGTTGACCGGGTTCCTCCAAGCTTCAAGAACTGTTGTTTCCGGTGGACACTTCCAAGTATCTTGAAACCGCTTTCCGGCTTGTTGGACTAGCACCCGCGCCTCGCGATTCAGGATTTCGAAGGCGTTTTCGTCGTATTTGTGAAACTTGTCATGAAATCGTCCATCCTCTTCGTGTTCGGGTGGCTTGTTGAACCAGAAGTCGTTAGGGCGCACTTTCAAAGACTTAGCGCGACAAGACATCGACATGCGGTAAAGGAAAACTTCGATGGCGTCAATGAAACACTCCTTCTGCAGGACACAACGTGGTGTGCCATGTATCGCACCGGACAGCAGCTTGATGCACTTGTACTGGAGCTTTTCCAGTCGCGCTATCTGGCCAGGAGGTAATGAGCGGCACAGACTGGGCAGACCCGGACTGTGTGGACGCCAGACAAACCACGCAGCGCAAGCATAGGAGATGACAGGCCGAATCTTACAGATGTAATACTGCCTAGTCTTCTCGAGTGTCATCCCCCAGTTGGCTCCAGATATCCGTCTTTGATACCTCAATGCTGCCTCAACCTTTTCCTCGATAAGGGTCAAGTGGTGTTCGAAAGACAGCGTGGGATCCAACATAAGCCCAAGAACTAGAAGCTTCTCCCGCTGAAGACATTTTGGGTTGTTCCTGAGCTCATCGATGTCGGGCAGCAGCGTGCACGGGGGTTCAACCTCTGGCGGATCAGTCAACCCGAGGTCCTTACGTTTCCGTTCGTCGCTCTTCCGCTTGCCGTCACTTACTCCGCGTTGGAAGTGCATCACCAGGGACTTCTCCGGGTTGAAGGACAGATGAGCGTCTTTGGCCCACTCCATGATGAGATCGTGAAAGACCTTCAAGATGGAACAGTTCTCCTCATAGGAGGGGGAGACAGCGATGAGATAAGTGTCATCCACATAGGCAAAGACATGAACCTCAACATTTGGACGATCCAGCTTCTTGATTTCTTCACCCAGCATCATAAGCAAAGGCGCCGTGTAGAATAAGAAGAGTAGAGGGGACAGCGGGGATCCTTGTGGGATGCCAATGTTGACGAAGAAAGTGTCTGAAACGCTTTGGGGCAGTTTGAGAACGATGGAGCGGTCGGAAAGAAACGAATGAATGAGGCGGAGAAACCATGTAGCGACACCGCTGTCGGCAAGAGTCTGGAGGAGTAAGGTGCGATCAACGCAATTGTAAGCTCCAGATATATCAAGTACAACCATAGAGGCATACAATTGAGATATACCGCCTTTTGGTTTCCAGGCCCAGGCTTTGCGAACGACACCTAGCATGGCCTTGAGAGCTTCTGTCGTTGATCTACCCGGAGCACCATACTGGGTCTCGGGAAGAAGCTTGTGATCCAATGCAAGCTTCTTCAGGCATTGGGCAAGAAACCGCTCAAATAGCTTGCCGAGACACGATAAGAGTGCTATAGGCCGCCAGCTATTTGGATGGTTGTAGGTAGGCTTAGAAGCCTTAGGCAACATCACCGTAATGGCCTTCCTAAAGGCCGCCGAATGGTAGCCAAGCCTGATGCATGCGTTGAAAAGCATAGCGATGTAAGGTGCTACCAACTTGCGACAGAGCTTGAGGGCTTCGTTGGGGACCTTGTCCTCCCCGCAGGACTTCTTTGACGGAAGCTTCTGGATCATGGCAATGATCAAAAGCTCCGTCAAGACTAGATCCATTGCGAGCTCCTCCCGATCAGGGCTGAGGTCTGGGAAGGGAACTTCGGAAGGGGCACAATCGCTCGTCTCTGTCCAAGTGAAATGGCGGAGACACTCCTGCTTTTGTTTCTCAGAAGCAAACGTCTTTTGGTTATGGACAAGTGCAGGCATATTGATGACGTTTCGAGGCTGGCATTGCGCCTTGCCTATCGAAGTTGCCACCCAGAGTGCCTTGGTGCCAATGCTTTTGCGATAAGCCTTTTGGTCGTGGCGTTGCATATGTTTGGCGTGGTCATCCAGTCGAATGTCAGGGCCTGCGGGAGCTGAGAGGCAATCAGTCGAAAGGATGTTGCGCAGGCGAGGATCTAGCAACTGTTGTTGCGGAGGGGGGTTTGCAAGACAGCTGCCGACATGCTTCTCTATAGCCTCATAGATGATCTGGATGAGTGTTGATGCAAATGCATCCGCGTCTGGACAGGAGACCAGTGGCATGTCATCGAGTTGACGAAGACCCATTGCCACAGCTTCGAGGAAAGCTCTAGTGTTGACACGATTCCAGAGCAGGATCCTACTGTCATCTCGGTTACACCTCAGATCCAGGATTGTCCTTATAGGGCGGTGATCGCTCGGCTTCCAAGGGTTGTCTTGAAAGACTCCCCAATGCTTGACTTGGGGAACCAAGGCGGGGCTGATGAATATGAGGTCGATGCATGAGGCTGTGGAATGGTCATCGCCACAACCATTAGTGCAAGTAACAGTGCCCGGCTTGGTCAAGAGTGACATCTTAGCCTTGATGATCATCTCATCCTTGAGGGTTTTGGCAGCTAAAGTATAATTGGTCGATTTGTATAAAAGCCCCGCCCATAAACGGAGATCAAGATTGAAGTCGCCGACCACGATGTTGAGTCTACCACGCGTGGTGTTCTTGACGAGTTCCTTGACATCGATACGTCTCTTGGGGCGACCGTCCTTTGCGGGCTGGTTCACATTGTAGACATTATGGATGGCAATCTCCCCTTGTTGAGTCTGGAGAAAAAGCATCGCAGCCATATCTTGATTGGCACCACCATGATACTCCACATGCCAAAGGTCTCTGGGAATGGAGCGATGAATAAAAAAGAAGACTCGTCCGTATTCGACGGGCTCTGATTGCTCCAGGGGTTGCGACGACTTGTTCTTGTTGACTTTGCCGCTCCGATGATTGTGATCATCGGGGTTGTCGGTTGGGACAAGAGGCCTGGATGGGTTCATCTCGAGGTACTAATACCGACAGGTTCGCCAAACGGTTCTAGGTGACGGATCACAGCCGCAAATGATGTCGGCAGAGCCACCATTTCGGCCTTGTCGCTGATGTGACATTAAGGCCTGCGTGCGTCGCCATGAACCGCCGACGTTGGCTTGATCAATTATCAGAGTATCAAGCCTCGGGACGCATCGCGCCCGCTCGGCCTGGTTGCGCCGGGCCTGTCGACGTCCCATGTGGAATGACCGGAAGCGTTAGCTAGACAGACAGTGATGCGGATGTAAGCAACAGTTCTTACAGGAGCAATTTAGAGGGCAGTTAGAGAAAAGAATGAACGAATGGACAAACGCGTCAATTGACAACCTAATTAGCTACCCATTTAATCTTTATCACTTCCATCAACAACTGGCCAGCATCCAACAACAGTTCAATGGCTCTGGCTCTTGAGGCGGGGCAAAATCCAGCATGCCAAGTTAGGTAGCCAAGGTATCTTATCTTATCTTACACTAAGGTTGTGTCGGAGACCTCGGGGCACAGATGAGTGGTGAGCGATATCATGGGCAATGTCGAGGACAACTTGCTGAAGCTCGAAGCCCAATTGCTTTGGCTAGTTCGATGAGAATTTTAACCCTGAAGCTGGCTACGCGATTGTCAAAATTCACAATGAATTGAATTCCCGCCAAAATCTCAAGACGCATGCCGTGATTGAGCTCACGCAAATGGCCCAAGCCCAACGCGGACCCTGGGCCAAAGTCGATGCCGCCAAGTTGCAAGAAGCTTGGTCAAACAGAACAGTCCAACTTCATGATCATAAGGTATGGCTTTCAGACTGGGACACCAGCGACGACATTCGGAAACAGCCTGCGAACCTGGAATATATTTTTCCAGCTTCAGAATGGCCTGGCTGCTCCACAAGTTTCTCCAAGATGAGCTCCGTGAGCCTAGGTAGTGTCAAGAGCAAGGCTTTGCACCAGCGGCTCATCCATCCTAAGAACCGAGCAATGGAACACAGCGAAGCGACGTATACTGACAGGTGTCACGGTATTCGGTCGTAATTATTAGGTCAAATAAGTGACCTTCGCCCTAGGTGGTCAATCATTGTCAGCGCACCCGACGCTGACAGAAATGATTCAAGGCCCAGGCTACAGGCTACAGGCTACAGGCTACAGGCTACGGGGCCCAGCCCCGCCCTTTTGCAACAGACGGGATGCTGTAAACCCAACCGCTTTGCCAGTGATTACAGCGCCAACGGGCCACGTTGCGACGGTCTCTGTGCAGAAGCCCATGGACCGACCGTTCACTTGCGACGTCTAAAAGAACTTGAGCTGCTGCAAGCGACAGAGCCTACACGACGTACGACCAATGTTGGAAAGTAGTCGCAGTAAATGTAGGTAATTATAGATACACTTATTAATAGGGTAAGAATTACATGTCCAGAGGGCCACTAAATCTCACGATTCTTTAGGCGTCTGCGTAGGTACTGTTCGTGCTAAGCCAGAGGACCCTCCTCCGTACACTGAGAGCAAGCTCGTTCATTTATCACCAGCCGGGAACCATGAGCGCGTATATCTCAATAAAATATGGCCAAAGTAACAGTCTTAGGCACGAGACACATGAAGACGAGGTTTGTCGCCGGATCAAAGCGCCGACAGGGACCAGTTCGGGTGCATACATGTCGCATTCAGTTGTCTACAACCTACCTGTGATGTACTGTACCTGAGAAAGCCTCGCGCGGCAACAGACAATAGTTACTACGAGAAACCTACCTATTATCCTCCTCCGAAAGTCTCGATTGAACCGCTAAGTCGATTGCGGATTGGCTACGAGTTGGCCATCATCAGTCCGAAACTCGAAAATGTCAGCCAGCTTGTCATAGCTCAGCGGCGGGGGAAGCTCTCGCTTCAGCGAGCGACCCCATAGATGCCATTTCGCAACCCAGTGGTAGCCGTCGAGATGCTCGGTCTCTTTGGCCAAAGCCTGCGCATCTAACGCGACGCCGGTATTGAAGTCGGCAGATAAGACTCCAGAGGTCTGGTTCACCAGCTTATCGATGGCTTCAACCTCATCATCGCAGAGCATCCACCCGTCATAAAGTACACAGGGCGTCAATTCGCGATGATGGAATATGCCTCGCGCATTCAACAGCTTGTATGCTCGAGACCATGCTATTTCTCGGTGGACTATTCGCTGGAATAGGTCTGTGCAGAAGTCCCGATGTCGGCCTGCCTCGAGACGAAGCGTGAAAGATTTGGCAGGGATTCCAACATCTTTCACGTCGAGTGCGTCCTTAATCCAGAAGCTGATGTTGTGCGGGAGGCAGCCTTTAATCTGCTTGGGTTCAACTTTGATTCCCCCGCTACGTTGCAAACAACCCACAGCGGTGGAAGGCTTAACATAGTACGAGAGCCCGATTATGCAATCCACCATGCTGACGCGACGGACAATATGTAGCGAGGGGTTTTCTTTGACGAAAGGAGCGAGACCGCGGGCGTGGGTGTGCGGATCGTTCACTGAATCAAAGTCTTCGTGCAATACGAGATGCTTCAAATGAATGCGCTGACCGGGAATGCGTTTCAGGAAGCGGATCGCGTTAGCAGCGGCTGAGAATCGGATCTTTTCTCGACATTGAAGACCATCGTGATTGTAGACATTAGTGTCAGGGTCACATATATCGTCGTCCTCATCATCATCATCTTCTTCGTCATCTTCTCCATTTTCTTCGTCGTCTTCATCGTCCTGATCGTCGTCCTGGTCATCGTCGCTGTTGTCAAAACTTTCGCCAAGACGTTGCGCCATATCCGCTTCGGACAGTGGAGGACGCTTGGAGTGCCACCTATCCGGAAACTCCCAAATCCCGTCAATGTCCAAGAGGCTGATAGCATTCTTCACCTCCTTCTCGGATGGAATAGCCCAGCTATCGAAACGAAGACGTAGAAAGCTTTGAACAATGTCTGGCCCAGTCCACTGCGGAAACATTGCACGGAGGTGATTCGCGAACTGGAGCGGTTTCTTGTCTGCGATGAGCCGCAAGCAATACGACATGGCATCCACAATCTCCGAGTCGCTTCCAGGCCCAAACTCCGATCGACGGCTATCCAAGTCTCGCGAGTGATGGATACGCGAGAAGCCGGCATAGGATTGATCTGGCCCCTGGTCGAAGACAACTGAATTGACGTAATTATTAAGGAAGCCTTGAAGCGACATACAGCAGCGCATGCCCTTCAATCTCTCGACCTCGTCGCGTGTTCGCTCATCAGCAGATCCAGATTCTGCAGCCATCACTTCGTTGACTCGTCTGTTGTTATGAACCAACCACCGAAGTCGATGATGTCTCGACAAGGCCTCAAGCTGGTTCGAAAAGTTGGGGTATTCCAGGGCGATCTGCCCATACATCTCGGGGGTCATGAACTCCGCTAAATGAAGGACCAAGTCAGCCTGCAAGTGGCGATAGTACGAGGTAACAACATTGAAGCAACCAGCAAGACTTCGCCAGTCCTCACGGTATAGCGTCGAGAAGGTAATCGTGTTGACGGACAATGGGAGATGCCTGGTCTCGTTGGCGATGGTACGGCACGTAAACATGAGCGACAAGTCAATCGGCTGATTGTCACTCGTCTTGAGTTTGTCGGATTTCGCATCGTAAACGTATCCGCCGTCGAGTTGGAAGTAGTCGCGATAGATATGGAGACGCAGCTCCAATGCGAAATTGAGGAAGTTGAACTTGGTCGACATGGTATTATCCGAACTGAAATGGTTGGGTCAAGTTCTTGGCTTTTGTAAGAGGAAAAGCGTGTGGACCAAGAGGAGGGAGACGCGGGGGTCTTATAGTGCATTGCGGGAGGTTAGAGTTTTAGTGGTGGAGCACAGTCCACGTCACCACCGAACCTTGAAGGATTGAAGCCATCAGCGACAGAGTTTATGCATGCACCTTCTGTCACTTGGGATGTTTCAAGGTGGATGAATTTTTTTTATTCATCCTTTTTTTTTTATCCCAGCCTTCCTCCACCACTAAAACTCTAACCTCCCGCAATGCACTATAAGACC